>MU759715.1:58446-72463 GCA_026770625.1 Nicotiana glauca | reverse complement strand
TTCCCTTAACCAACATTAGGGGTCCAACCCCTGAGTTGAGTGTTTTCCTTTTAGCCAACATTAGGGCTCCAAACCTTGAATTGAGCATTTTTCCTCTAGCCAACATTAGGGCTCCAAACCCTGAATTGAGCATTTTCCTTTTAGCCAACATTAGGGCTCCAATCCCTGAGTTGAGCGTTTTTCTTTTTGCCAACATTAGTGCTCCAACCTTTGAGTTGAATGTTTTCCTTTAAGCAATATTAGGCTCCAAACCCTGAGTTGAGCGTTTTTCCTTTAGCCAACATTAGGGCTCCAACCCCTGAGTTTGGCATTTTTCCGTATAGCCAACATTAGGGCTCCAACTCCTGAGTTGATCTTTTTTCCCTTTAGCCAACATTAGGGCACCAACCCTTGAGTCGAGCGTTTTCCTTTTAGCCAACATTAGGGCTCCAACCTCTGAGTTGAGCATTTTTCCTTTAGCCAACAATAGGGCTCTAACCCCTGAGTTAAGCGTTTGTCCCTTTGCCAACATTAAGGCTCCAACCCCTGAGTTGTGCGTTTTCCTTTTAGCCAACTTTATGGCTCCAACCCATGAGTTGAGCATTTTTCTTTTAGCCAACATTAGGGCTCCAACCCCTGAGTTGAGCATTTTTCCATTAGCCAACATTAGGGCTCCAACCCCTGAGTTGAGTATTTTTCCTTTAGCCAACATTAGGGCTCCAACCCCTGAATTGATCATTTTTCCTTTAGCCAACGTTAGGGATCCAACCCCTGAGTTGAGCGTTTGTCCCTTAGCCAACATTGGGGCTCCAACCCCTGAGTTGAGCATTTTCCTTTTAGCCAACACTATGGCTCCAACCCTTGAGTTGAGTGTTTTTCCTCTAGCCAACATTAGGGCTCCAACCCTTGAGTTGAGCATTTTTCCTTTAACCGACATTAGGGCTCCAACCCCTGAGTTGAGCATTTTTCCTTTAGCCAACATTAGATCTCCAACCCCTGAGATGAGCGTTTTTCTTTTAGCCAACATTAGGGCTCTAACCCCTGAGTTGAGCATTTTTTTTTACCCAACATTAGGGCTCCAACCCCTGAAATAGCCAATATTTGGGCTCCAATCCCTAAGTTGAGCGTTTTCCTTTTAGCCAAAATTAGGGCTACAACCCCTAAGTTGAACGTTTTCCTTTTAGCCAACATTAGGGCTCTAACCCCTGAGTTGAGCATTTTTATTTCGGCCAACATTAGGGCTCCAACCCCTGAATTGAGCATTTTCCTTTAGCCAACATTAGGGCTCCAACCCCTGAGGAGCGTTTCCCTTTTAGCCAACATTAGGGCTCCAACCCCTGAGTTGAGTGTTTTTCCTTTAGCCAACATTAGGGCTCCAACCCCAGAGTTGAGCGTTTTCCTTTTAGCCAAAATTAGGGCTCCAACCCCGGAGTCGATCATTTTTCCTCTAGACAACATTAGGGCTCCAACCCCTTAGTTGAGCGTTTGTCCCTTAGCCAACATTAGGGCTCCAACCCCTGAGTTGAGCATTTTCCTTTTAGCCAACATTATGGCTCCAACCCCTGAGTTGAGCGTTTTTCCTCTAGCCAACATTAGGGCTCCAACCCCTGAATTGAGCAATTTTTTCTAACCAACAATAGGGATCTAACCCCTGAGTTGAGCGTGTTCATTTTAGCCAACATTAGGGCTTCAACCCCTGAGTTGAGCGCTTATCCTTTAGCCAACATTATGGCTCCAACCTCTGAATTGAGCATTTTTCTTCTAGCCAACATTAGGGCTCCAACTTTTAGCCAACATTATGGCTCCAACCCCTGAGTTGAGTGTTTTTTCCTTTAGCCCACATTAGGGCTCCAACCCGTGAGTTGAGCATTTTCCTTTTAGCCAACATTAGGGCTCCAACCCCTAAGTTGAGCATTTTTCCTTTAGCCAACATTAGGGCTCCGACCCCTGAGTTGAGCGTTTGTCCCTTAGCCAACTTTAGGGCTCTAACCCCTGAGTTGAGCATTTTCCTATTAGCCATCATTATGGCTCCAACACCTGAGTTGAGCGTTTTTCCTTTTAGCCAACATTAGGGCTCAAGCCCCTGAGTTTGAGCATTTTTCCTTTTGCCAACATTAGGGCTCTTACCCCTGAGTTGAGCGGTTTTCCTTTTAGCCAACATTAGGGCTACAACCCCTGAGTTGAGCATTTTTCTCCTAGCCAACATTAGAGCTCCAACCCCTGAGTTGAGCTTTTTCCTTTTAGCCAACATTAGGACTCCAACCCCTAAGTTAAGCGTTTTCCATTTAGCTAATATTAGGACTCCAACCCCTGAGTTGAGCAATTTTCTTCTAACCAACATTAGGGCTCTAACCCCTGAGTTGAGCGTTTTCCTTTTAGCCAACATTAGGGCTTCAACCCCTGAGTTGAGGGTTTTTCATTTAGCCAACATTAGGGCTCCAACCCCTGAGTAGAACATTTTTCCCTTAACCAACATTAGGAGTCCAACCCCTGAGTTGAGTGTTTTCCTTTTAGCCAACATTAGGGCTCCAACCCCTGAGTTGAGCATTTTTCCCTTTTCCAACATTAGGGGTCCAACCCCTGAGTTGAGTGTTTTCCTTTTAGCCAACATTAGGGCTCCAACCCCTGAATTGAGCATTTTTCCTCTAGCGAACAATAGGGCTCCATCCCCTGAGTTGAGCATTTTCCTTTTAGCCAACATTAGGGCTCCAACCCCTGAGCTGAGCATTTTTCTTTTAGCCAACATTAGTTCTCCAACCTTTGAGTTGAACGTTTTCCTTTAGCCAACATTAGGGCTCTAAACCCTGAGTTGAGCGTTTTTCCTTTAGCCAACATTCGGGCTCCAACCCTTGAGGAGCATTTTTCTTTTAGCCAACATTAGGGCTTCAACCCCTGAGTTGAGCATTTTTACTTTTAGCCAACATTAGGGCTCCAACCCCTGAGTTGAGCATTTTTCCTTTAGCCAACATTAGGGCTCCTACCTCTGAGTTGAGTGTTTTCCTTTTAGCCAACATTAGGTCTCCAACCCCTGAGTTGAGCATTTTTCTTCTAGCCAACATTAGGGCTCCAACCCCTGAGTTGAGTGTTTTCCTTTTAGCCAACGTTAGAGCTCCAACCCCTAAGTTGAGCATTTTCCATTTAGCCAATATTAGGGCTCCAACCCCTGAGTTGAGCAATTTTCTTCTAACCAACATTAGGGCTCTAACCCCTGAGTTGAGCATTTTCCTTTTAGCCAACATTAAGGCTTCAACCCCTGAGTTGAGCGTTTTTCCTTTAGCCAACATTAGGGCTCCAAACCCTGAGTTGAGCGTTTTCCTTTTAGCCAACATTATGGCTCCAACCCCTGAGTTGAGCATTTTCCTCTAGCCAACATTAGGACTCCAACCCCTGAGTTGAGCATTTTTCCTTTAGCCGACATTAGAGCTCCAATCCCTGAGTTGAGCGTTTTACCTTTATCCAACATTAGGGCTCCAACCCCTGAGTTGAGCATTTTTCCTTCAGCCAACATTAGGGCTCCAACCCCTGAGTTGAGCATTTTTTCCTTTAGCCAACATTATGGCTCCAACCCCTGAGTTGAGCATTTTTCCTCTATCTAACATTAGGGATCCAACCCCTGAGTTGAGCATTTTTTCTTTAGCCAACATTAGGGCTCCAACCCTTGAGTTGAGCATTTTTTCTTTAGCCGACACTAGGGCTGCAACCCCTGAGTTGAGCATTTTTCCTTTAGCCAACATTAAGGCTCCAACCCCTGAGTTGGGCATTTTTCCGTATAGCCAACATTAGGGCTTCAACTCCTGATTTGAGCATTTTTTCCTTTAGCCAACATTAGGGCTCCAACCCCTGAGTTGAGCATTTTCCTTTTAGCCAACATTAGGTCTCCAACCCCTGAGTTGAGCATTTTTCCTTTAGCCAACAATAGGGCTCCAGCCCCTGAGTTAAGCGTTTGTCCCATAGCCAACATTCGGGCTCCAACCCCTGAGTTGTGCGTTTTCCTTTTAGCCAACATTAGGGCTCCAACCCCTGAGTTGAGCATTTTTCCTTTAGCCAACATTAGGGCTCCAACCCCTGAGCTGAGCATTTTTCCTTTAGCCAATATTAGGGCTCCAACCCCTGAGTTGAGAATTTTCCAGTCAGCCAACATTAGGTCTCCAACCCCTGAGTGGATCATTTTTCCTTTAGCCAACATTAGGGCTCCGACCCCTGAGCTCAGCGTTTGTCCCTTAGCCAACATTAGGGCTCTAACCCCTGAGTTGAGCGTTTTCCTATTAGCCAACATTATGGCTCCAACCCCTGAGTTGAGCATTTTTTCTCTAGCCAACATTAGGGATCCAACCCTTGAGTTGAGCATTTTTTCTTTAGCCGACACTAGGGCTCCAACCCCTGAGTAATGCGTTTTTCCCTTAGCAAACATTAGGGCTCCAACCCCTGAGTTGAGCATTTTCCTTTTGCCAACAATAGGGCTCCAACCCCAGAGGAGCACTTTTCTTTTAGCCAACAATAGGGCCCCAACCCCTGAGTTGAGCATTTTTCCTTTTAGCCAACATTAGGGCTCCAACCCCTGAGTTTGAGCATTTTTCCTTTAGCCAATATTAGGGCTCTTACCCCTGAGTTGAGCGGTTTTCCTTTTAGCCAACATTAGGGCTGCAACCCCTGAGTTGAGCATTTTTCTTCTAGGCAACATTAGGGCTCCAACCCCTGGGTTGAGCTTTTTCCTTTTAGCCAACATTAGGGCTCCAACCCTTAAGTTAAGCGTTTTCCATTTAGCCAATATTAGGACTCCAACCCCTGAGTTGAGCAATTTTCTTCTAACCAACATTAGGGCTCTAACCCCTGAGTTGAGCGTTTTCCTTTTAGCCAGCATTAGGGCTTCAGCCCCTGAGTTGAGCGTTTTTCCTTTAGCCAAAATTAGGGCTCCAACCCCTGAGTTGAACATTTTTCACTTAACCAGCATTAGGGGTCCAACCCCTTTTAGCCAACATTAGGGATCTAACCCCTGAGTTGAGCATTTTTCCCTTAACCAACATTAGGGGTCCAACCCCTAAGTTGGTTGTTTTCCTTTTAGCCAACATTAGGGATCCAACCCCTGAGTTGAGCATTTTTCCTCTAGCCAATAATAGGGCTCCATCCCCTTAGTTGAGCATTTTCCTTTAAGCCAACATTGGGGCTCCAACCCCTGAGTTGAGCATTTTTCTTTTAGCCAACATTCTCCAACCTTTGAGTTGAACGTTTTCCTTTAGCCAACATTAGGGCTCCAAACCCTGAGGTGAGCGTTTTTCCTTTAGCCAACATTAGGGCTCTAACCCCTGAGGAGCATTTTTCATTTAGCCAACATTAGGGCTCCAACCCCTGAGTTGAGCGTTTTTCCTTTTAGCCAACATTAGGGCTCCAACCCCTGAGTTGAGCGTTTTTCCTTTTAGCCAACATTAGGGCTCCAACCCCTGAGTTGAGCATTTTTCCTTTAGCCAACATAAGGGCTCCTACCCCTGAGTTGAGTGTTTTCCTTTTAGCCAACATTAGGGCTCCAACCCCTGAGTTGAGCATTTGTCCCTTAGCCAACATTAGGGCTCTAACCCCTGAGTTGAGTGTTTTCCTTTTAGCCAGCATTATGGCTCCAACCCCTGAGTTGATCTTTTTTCCTCTATCCAACATTAGGGATCCAACCCCAGAGTTGAGCATTTTTTCTTTAGCCGACATTAGGGCTCCAACCCCTGAGTTGAGCATTTTTTCTTTAGCCGACACTAGGGCTCCAACCCCTGAGTTGAGCATTTTTCCTTTAACCAGCATTAAGGCTCCAACCCCTGAGTTGGGCATTTTTCCGTATAGCCAACATTAGGGCTCCAACTCCTGATTTGAGCGTTTTCCTTTTAGCCAACATTAGGTCTCCAACCCCTAAGTTGAGCATTTTTCCTTTAGCCAACAATAAGGCTCCAACCCCTGACTTAAGCGTTTGTCCCTTAGCCAACATTCGGGCTCCAACCCCTGAGTTGTGCGTTTTCCTTTTAGCCAACATTATGGCTCCAACCCATGAGTTGAGCGTTTTTCTTTTAGCGAACATTAGGGCTCCAACCCCTGAGTTGAGCATTTTTCCTTTAACCTACATTAGGGCTCCAACCCCTGAGTTGAGCTTTTTTCCTTTAGCCAATATTAGGGCTCCAACCCCTGAGCTGAGCATTTTTCCTTTAGCCAACATTAGGGCTCCAACCCCTGAGTTGAGCGTTTTACAGTTAGCCAACATTAGGGCTCCAACCCCTGAGTGGATCATTTTTCCTTTAGCCAACATTAGGGCTCCGACTCCTGAGTTGAGCGTTTTCCTATTAGCCAACATTATGGCTCTAACCCCTGAGTTGAGCATTTTTCCTCTAGCCAACATTAGGGATCCAACCCTTGAGTTGAGCATTTTTTCTTTAGCCGACACTAGGGCTCCAACCCCTGAGTTGAGCCTTTTTCCTTTAGCCAACATTAGGGCTCCAACCCCTGAGTTGAGCGTTTTCCTTTTGCCAACAATAGGGCTCCAACCCCAAAGGATCATTTTTCTTTTAGCCAACAATAGGGCTCCAACCCCTGAGTTGAGCGTTTTTCCTTTTAGCCAACATTAGGGCTCCAACCCCTGAGTTTGAGCATTTTAGCCAACATTAGGGCTCTTACCCCTGAGTTGAGAACTTTTCCTTTAGCCAACATTTGGGCTCCTACCCCTGAGTTGAGTGTTTTCCTTTTCGCCAATATTAGGGCTGCAACCCCTGAGTTGAGCAATTTTCTTCTAGCCAACATTAGGGCTCCAACCCCTGAGTTGAGCTTTTTCCTTTTAGCCAACATTAGGGCTCCAACCCCTGAGTTAAGCGTTTTCCATTTAGCCAATATTAGGACTCTTACCCCTGAGCTGAGCAATTTTCTTCTAACCAACATTAGGGCTCTAACCCCAAAGTTGAGTGTTTTCCTTTTAGCCAACATTAGGTCTTCAACCCCTGAGTTGAGCGTTTTTCCTTTAGCCAACATTAGGGATCCAACCCCTGACTTGAACATTTTTCCCTTAACCAACATTAGGGGTCCAACCCGTGAGTTGAGTGTTTTCGTTTTATCTAACATTAGGGCTCCAACCCCTGAGTTGAGCATTTTTCCTTTACCAACATTAGGGGTCCAACCCCTGAGTTGAGTGTTTTCCTTTTAGCCAACATTAGGGCTCCAACCCCTAAATTGAGCATTTTTCCTCTAGCCAACAATAGGGCTCCATCCCCTGAGTTGAGCATTTTCCTTTTAGCCAACATTAGGGCTCCAACCCCTGAGTTTTGCATTTTTCTTTTAGCCAACATTAGTTCTCCAACCTTTGAGTTGAACATTTTCCTTTAGCCAACATTAGGGCCCCAAACCCTGAGTTGAGCATTTTTCGTTTAGCCAACATTAGGGCTCCAACCCCTGAGGAGCATTTTTCTTTAAGCCAACATTAGGGCTCCAACCCCTGAGTTGAGCGTTTTTCCTTTTAGCCAACATTAGGGCTCCAACCCCTGAGTTGAGAATTTTTCCTTTAGAAACCATTAGGGCTCCTACCCCTGAGTTGAGTGTTTTCCTTTTAGCCAACATTAGGTCTCCAACCCCTAAGTTGAGCATTTTTCTTCAAGCCAACATTAAGGCTCCAACCCTTGAGTTGAGCGTTTTCCTTTTAGCAAACGTTAGGGCTCTAACCCCTAAGTTGAGCGTTTTCCATTTAGCCAATATTAGGGCTCCAACCCCTGAGTTGAGCAATTTTCGTCTAACCAACATTAGGGCTCTAACCCCTGAGTTGAGCATTTTCCTTTTAGCCAACATTAGGGCTTCAACCCCAGAGTTGAGCGTTTTTCCTTTAGCCAACATTAGGGCTCCAACCCCTAAGTTGAGCATTTTCCTTTTAGCCAACATTATGGCTCCAACCCCTAAGTTGAGCATTTTTCCTCTAGCCAATATTATGACTCCAAACCCTGAGTTGAGCATTTTTTCTTTAGCCGACATTAGGGCTCCAACCCCTGAGTTGAGCATTTTTTCTTTAGCCGACATTAAGGCTCCAACCCCTGAGTTGAGCATTTTTCCTTTAGCCAACATTAAGGCTCCAACCCCTGAGTTGGGCATTTTTTCGTATAGCCAACATTAGGGCTCCAACTCCTGAGTTGAGCATTTTTTCCTTTAGCCAACATTAGGGCTACAACCCTTGAGTTGAGCGTTTTCCTTTTAGCCAACATTAGGGCTCCAACCCTTGAATTGAGCATTTTTCCTTTAGCCAACAAGAGGGCTCCAACCCCTGAGTTAAGCGTTTGTCCCTTAGCCAACATTCGGGCTCCAACCCCTGAGTTGTGCGTTTTCCTTTTAGCCAACATTATGGCTCCAACCCATGAGTTGAGCGTTTTTCTTTTAGCCAACATTAGGGCTCCAACCCCTGAGTTGAGCATTTTTCCTTTAGCCGACATTAGGGCTCCAACCCTTGAGTTGAGCGTTTTTCCTTTAGCCAACATTAAGGCTCCAACCCCTGAGCTGAGCATTTTTCCTTTAGCCAACATTAGGGCTCCAACCCTTGAGTTGAGCGTTTTCGTGTTAGCCAACATTAGGACTCCAACCCCTGAGTGGATCATTTTTCCTTTAGCCAACGTTAGGGATCCAACCCCTGAATTGAGCATTTGTCCCTTAGCCAACATTAGGGCTCCAACCCCTGAGTTGAGCGTTTTTCTTTTAGCCAACATTATGGCTCCAACCCCTGAGTTGAGAGTTTTTCCTCTAGCCAACATTAGGGCTCCAGCCCCTGAATTGAGCATTTTTCCTTTAACCGACATTAGGGCTCCAACCCCTGAGTTGAGCATATTTCCTTTAGCCAACATTAGGTCTCCAACCCCTGAGTTGAGCGTTGTCCTTTTAGCCAACATTAGGGCTCGAACCCCTGAGTTGAGCATTTTTCTTCTACCTAACATTAGGGCTCCAACCCCTGAAACAGCCAATATTTGTGCTCCAACCCCTAAGTTGAGCGTTTTTCTTTTAACCAACATTAGGGCTGTAACCCCTGAGTTGAGCATTTTCCTTTTAGCCAACATTAGGGCTCCAACCCCTGAGTTGAGCATTTTTCTTTCGGCCAATATTAGGGCACCAACCCCTGAGTTGAGCGTTTTTCTTTAGCCAACATTAGGGCTCCAACCCCTAAGGAGAGTTTTTCTTTTAGCCAACATTAGGGCTCCAACCCCTGAGTGGAGCGTTTTTCCTTTAGCCAACATTAGGGCTCCAACCCCTGAGTTGAGCGTTTTCCTTTTAGCCAACATTAGGGCTCCAACCACTGAGTTGATCATTTTTCCTCTAGCCAACATTAGGGCTCCAACCCCTGAGTTGAGCGTTTGTCCCTTAGCGAACATTAGGTCTCCAACCCCTGAGTTGAGCGCTTTCCTTTTAGCCAACATTATGGCTCCAACCCCTGAGTTGAGCGTTTTTCCTCTATCCAACATTAGGGCTCCAACCCTTGAGTTGAGCAATTTTTTTCTAACCAACATTAGGGGTCTAACCCCTGAGTTGAGCGTTTTCCTTTTAGCCAATATTAGGGCTTCAACCCCTGAGTTGAGCGCTTATCCTTTAGCCAATGTTAGGGCTCCAACCCCTGAATCGAGCGTTTTCCTTTTATCCAATATTATGGCTCCAACCCCTTAATTGAGCATTTTTCTTCTAGCCAACATTATGGCTCCAACCCCAGAGTTGAGTGTTTTTTCCTTTAGCCAACATTAGGGCTCCAACCCTTGAGTTGAGCGTTTTCCTTTTAGCCGATATTAGGGCTCCAACCTTTGAGTTGAGCATTTTTCCTTTAGCCAACATTAGGGCTCCGACCCCTGAGTTGAACGTTTGTCCCTTAGCCAACATTAGGTTTCTAACCCCTGAGTTGAGAGTTTTCCTTTTAGCCAACATTATGGCTCCAACCCCTGAGTTGAGCATTTTTCCTCTAGCCAACTTTAGGGATCCAACCCCTGAGTTGAGCGTTTTTCCTTTAGCCAACATTAGGGCTCCAACCCCTGAGTTGAGCGTTTTCCTTTTGCCAACATTAGGGCTCCAACTCCTGAGGAGCATTTTTCTTTTAGCCAACATTAGGGCTCCAACCCCTGAGTTGAGCGTTTTTCCTTTTAGCCAACATTAGGGCTCCAACCCATGAGTTGAGAATTTTTCCTTTAGCCAACATTTGGGCTCCTACCCCTGAGTTGAGTGTTTTCCTTTTAGCCAACATTAGGGCTGCAAACCCTGAGTTGAGCATTTTTCTTCTAGCCAACATTAGGGCTCCAACCCTTGAGTTAAGCGCTTTCCTTTTAGCCAACATTAGGGCTCCAACCCCTAAGTTAAGCATTTTCCATTTATCCAACATTAGGGCTACAACCTCTTAGTTGTGCAATTTTCATCTAACCAACATTAGGGCTCTAACCCCTGAGTTGAGCGTTTTCCTTTTAGCCAACATTAGGGCTTCAACCCCTGAGTTGAGCGTCTTTTCCTTTAGCCAACATTAGGGCTCCAACCCTTGTGTTGAAAATTTTTCCCTTAACCAACATTAGGGGTCCAACCCCTGAGTTGAGTGTTTTCCTTTTAGCCAACATTAGGGCTCCAAACCCTGAGTTGAGCATTTTCCTTTTAGCCAACATTAGGGCTCCAACCCCTGAGTTGAGCGTTTTTCGTTTAGTGCTCCAACCTTTGAGTTGAGCATTTTCCTTTAGCCAACATTAGGGCTCCAAACCCTGAGTTGAGCGTTTTTCCTTTAGCCAACATTAGGGCTCCAACCCCTGAGTTGGGCATTTTTCCTTATAGCCAACATTAGCGCTCCAACTCCTGAGTTGAGCATTTTTTCCTTTAGCCAACATTAGGGCTCCAACCCCTGAGTTGAGCATTTTTCCTTTAGCCAACAATAGGGCTCCAACCCCTAAGTTAAGTGTTTGTCCATTAGCCAATATTAGGGTTCCAACCCCTGAGTTATGCGTTTTCCTTTTAGCCAACATTATGGCTCCAACCCATGCGTTGAGCATTTTTCCTTTAGCCAACATGAAGGCTCCAACCTCTGAGTTAAGCATTTTTCCTTAAGCCGACATTAGGGCTCCAACCCCTGAGTTGAGCGTTTTTCCTTTAGCCAACATTAGGCTTCAACGTCCGAGTTGAGCGTTTTTCCTTTAGCCAACATTAGGGCTCCAACCCATTAGTTGAGCGTTTTCCTTTTAGCCAACATTAGGACTCCAACCCCTGAGTTGATCATTTTTCCTTTTGCCAACATTAGGGCTCCAACCCCTGAGTTGAGCGTTTTTCCTCTAGCCAACATTAGGGCTTCAACCCCTGAGTTGAGAATTTTTCCTTTAACCGACATTAGGGCTCCAACCCTTGAGTTGAGTTTTTTTTCCTTTAGCCAACATTGGGGCTCCAACCCCTGAGTTGAGCGTTTTCCTTTTAGCCAATATTAGGGCTCCAACCCCTCAGTTGAGCATTTTTCCTTTAGCCAACATTAGGGCTCCGACCCCTGAGTTGAGCGTTTGTCCCTTAGCCACTATTAAGGATCTAACCCTTGAGTCTAGAGTTTTCCTTTTAGCCAACATTACGGCTCCTACCCCTGAGTTGAGCATTTTTCCTCTAGCCAACATTAGGGATCCAACCCCTGAGTTGAGCGTTTTTCCTTTAGCCAACATTAGGGCTCCAACCCCTGAGTTGAGCGTTTTCCTTTTGCCAACATTAGGGCTCCAACCCCTGAGGAGCATTTTTCTTCTAGCCAACATTTGGGCTCCAACCCCTAAGTTGAGCATTTTTCCTTTTAGCCAACATTAGGGCTCCAACCCCTGAGTTGAGAACTTTTCCTTTAGCCAACATTTTGGCTCCTACCCCTGAGTTGAGTGTTTTCCTTTTAGCCAATATTAGGGCTGCAACCCCTGAGTTGAGCATTTTTCTTCTAGCCAACATTAGGGCTCCAACCTTTGAGTTAAGCGCTTTCCTTTTAGCCAACATTAGGGCTCTTACCCCTAAGTTAAGCATTTTCCATTTAGCCAATATTAGGGCTCCAACCCCTGAGTTGAGCAATTTTCTTCTAACCAATATTAGGGCTCTAACCCCTGAGTTGAGCGTTTTCCTTTTAGCCAACATTAGGGATTCAACCCCTGAGTTGAGCATTTTTCCTTTAGCCAACATTAGGGCTCCAACCCCTGAGTTGAATATTTTTCCCTTAACCAACATTAGGGGTCCAACCCCTGAGTTGAGTGTTTTCGTTTTAGCCAACATTAGGGCTCCAACCCCTGAATTGAGCGTTTTTCCTCTGGCCAAAATTAGGGCTCCAAACCCTGAGTTGAGCATTTTCCTTTTAGCCAACATTAGGGCTCCAACCCCTGATTTGAGAGTTTTTCTTTTAGCCAACATTAGTGCTCCAACCTTTGAGTTGAGCATTTTTCCTTTAGCCAACATTAGGGCTCCAACCCCTGAGTTGGGCATTTTTCCTTATAGCCAACATTATGGCTCCAACTCCTGAGTTGAGCATTTTTTTCCTTTAGCCAACATTAGGGCTCCAACCCCTGAGTTGAGCGTTTTCGTTTTAGTACATATTAGGGCTCCAACCCCTGAATTGAGCATTTTTCCTTTAGCCAAAAATAGGGCTCCAACCCCTGAGTTAAGTGTTTGTCCATTAGCCAATATTAGGGTTCCAACCCCTGATTTGTGTGTTTTCCTTTTAGCCAACATTATGGCTCCAACCCATGCATTGAGCGTTTTTCCTTTAGCCAATATTAGGGCTCCAACCCCTGAGTTGAGCATTTTTCCTTTAGCCGACATTAGGTCTCCAACCCCTGAGTTGAGCATTGTTCCTTTAGCCAACATTAGTGCTTCAACCCCTGAGTTGAGCATTTTTCCTTTAGCCAACATTAGGGCTCCAACCCCTGAGTTGAGCGTTTTCCTTTTATCCAACATTAGGACTCCAACCCTTGAGTTGATCATTTTTCCTTTTGCCAACATTAGGGCTCCAACCCCTAAGTTGGGCGTTTTTCCCTTAGCCAACATTAGGGCTCCAACCCTTGAGTTGAGCGTTTTCCTTTTAGCCAACATTATGGGTCCAACCCCTGAGTTGAGCGTTTTTCCTCTAGCCAACATTAGGGCTTCAACCCCTGAGTTGAGCATTTTTCCTTTAACCGACATTAGGACTCCAACCCCTGAGTTGAGTATTTTTCCTTTAGCCAACATTAAGGCTCCAACCCCTGAGTTGAGCGTTTACCTTTTAGCCAACATTAGGGCTTTAACCCCTGAGTTGAGCATTTTTCTTCTACCCAACATTAGGGCTCCAATCCCTGAAATAGCCCATATTTGGGCTCCAACCCCTAAGTTGAGCGTTTTCCTTTTAGCCAACATTAGGGTTCCAACCCTAAGTTGAGCATTTTCCTTTTATCCAACATTAGTGCTCTAACCCCTCGGTTGAGCATTTTCCTTTTAGACAACATTAGGGCTCCAACCCCTGAGTTGAGCGTTTTTCTTTTAGCCAACATTAGTGCTCCAATCTTTGAGTTGAGCGTTTTCCTTTAGCCAACATTAGGGCTCCAAACCCTGAGTTGAGCGTTTTTCCTTTAGCCAACATTAGGACTCCAACCCCTGAGTTAGGAATTTTTCCTTATAGCCAACATTAGGGCTCCAACTCCTGAGTTGAGCATTTTTTCCATTAGCCAACATTAGGGCTCCAACCCCTGAGTTGAGCATTTTTGTTTTAGCCAACATTAGGGCTCCAACCCCTAAGTTGAGCATTTTTCCTTTAGCCAACAATAGGGCTCCAACCCATGCATTGAGCGTTTTTCCTTTAGCCAACATTAGAGCTCCAACCCCTGAGTTGAGCATTTTTCCTTTAGCCGACATTAGGGCTCCAACCCCTGAGTTGAGCATTTTTCCTTTAGCCAACATTAGGGCTTCAACCCCTAAGTTGAGCATTTTTCTTCTAGCCAACATTAGGGCTCCAACCCCTGAGTTGAGCGCTTACCTTTTAGCCAACATTAGGGCTCCAACCCCTAAGTTAAGCATTTTCCATTTAGCCAACATTAGGGCTCCAACCCCTGAGTTG
>MU759715.1:30173-57711 GCA_026770625.1 Nicotiana glauca | reverse complement strand
TGAGCATTTTCCTTTTAGCCAACATTAGGGCTTCAACCCCTGAGTTGAGCGTTTTTCCTTTAGCCAACATTAGGGCTCCAACCCCTGTGTTGAATATTTTTCCCTTAACAAACATTAGGGGTCTAAACCCTGAGTTGAGTGTTTTCCTTTTAGCCAACATTAGGGCTCCAACCCCTGAATTGAGCGTTTTTCCTCTAGCCAACATTAGGGATCCAAACCCTGAGTTGAGCATTTTCCTTTTAGCCAACATTAGGGCTCCAACCCCTGAGTTGAGCGTTTTTCGTTTAGCCAACATTAGTACTCCAACCTTTGAGTTGAGCGTTTTCCTTTAGCCAACATTAGGGCTCCAAACCCTGAGTTGAGCGTTTTTACTTTAGCGAATATTAGGGCTCCAACCCCTGAGTTGGGCATTTTTCCTTATAGCCAACATTAGGGCTCCAACTCCTGAGTTGAGCATTTTTTCCTTTAGCCAACATTAGGGCTCCAACCCCTAAGTTAAGTGTTTGTCCATTAGCCAATATTAGGGTTCCAACCCTTGAGTTGTGCATTTTCCTTTTAGCCAACATTATGGCTCCAACCCATGCGTTGAGCGTTTTTCCTTTAGCCAACATGAGGGCTCCAACCCCTGAGTTGAGCATTTTTCCTTTAGCCGACATTTGGGCTCCAACCCCTGGGTTGAGCGTTTTTCCTTTAGCCAACATTAGGCTTCAACCCCTGAGTTGAGTGTTTTTCCTTTAGCCAACATTAGGGCTCCAACCCCTGAGTTGAGCGTTTTCCTTTTAGCCAACATTAGGACTCCAACCCCTGAGTTGATCATTTTTCCTTTTGCCAACATTAGGGCTCCAACCCCTGAGTTGAGCATTTTTCCTTTAACCGACATTAGGGCTCCAACCCCTGAGTTGAGCATTTTTCCTTTAGCCAACATTAGGGCTCCAACTGCTGAGTTGAGCATTTTCCTTTTAGCCAACATTAGGGCTCTAACCCCTGAGTTGAGCATTTTTCTTCTACCCAACATTAGGGCTCCAATGCCTGAAATAGCCAACATTTGGGCTCCAACCCCTAAGTTGAGCATTTTCCTTTTAGCCAACATTAGGGCTCTAACCCCTCGGTTAAGCATTTTCCTTTTAGACAACATTAGGGCTCCAACCCCTGAGTTGAGCGTTTTTCTTTTAGCCAACATTAGTGCTCCAACCTTTGAGTTGAGCATTTTCCTTTAGCCAACATTAGGGCTCCAAACCCTGAGTTGAGCGTTTTTCCTTTAGCCAACATTAGGACTCCAACCCCTGAGTTGGGCATTTTTTCTTATAGCCAACATTAGGGCTCCAACTCCTAAGTTGAGCATTTTTTCCTTTAGCCAACATTAGGGATGCAACCCCTACGTTGAGCATTTTCCTCTAGCCAACAATAGGGATCCATCCCCTGAGTTGAGCATTTTCCCTTTAGCCATCATTAGGGCTCCAACCCCTAAGTTGAGCATTTTTCCTTTAGCCAACAATAGGGCTCCAACCCCTGAGTTAAGTGTTTGTCCATTAGCCAATATTAGGGTTCCAACCCATGAGTTGTGCGTTTTCCTTTTAGCCAACATTATGGCTCCAACCTATGCGTTGAGCGTTTTTCCTTTAGCCAACATTAGGGCTCCAACCCCTGAGTTGAGCATTTTTCCTTTAGCCAACATTAGGGCTCCAACCCCTGAGTTGAGCGTTTTCCTTTTAGCCAACATTAGGACTCCAACCCCTGAGTTGATAATTTTTCCTTTTGCCAACATTAGGGCTCCAACCCCTGAGTTGGGCGTTTGTCCCTTCGCCAACATTAGGGTTCCAACCTCTGAGTTGAGCATTTTCCTTTTAGCCAACATTTTGGCTCCAACCCCTGAGTTGAGCATTTTTCCTCTAGCCAACATTAGGGCTTCAACCCCTGAGTTGAGCATTTTTCCTTTAGCCGACATTAGGGCTCCAACCCCTGAGTTGAGCATTTTTCCTTTAGCCGACATTAGGGCTCCAACCCCTGAGTTGAGCATTTTTCCTTTAGCTGACATTAGGGCTCCAACCACTGAGTAGAGCATTTTTCCTTTATCCAACATTAGGGCTGCAAACCCTGAGTTGAGCATTTTTCTTCTAGCCAACATTAGGGCTCCAACCCCTGATTGAGCGCTTTCCTTTTAGCCAACATTAGGGCTCCAACCCCTAAGTTAAGCATTTTACTTTTAGCCAACATTATGGCTCCAACCCCTGAGTTGAGCATTTTTCCTTTAACCGACATTAGGACTCCAACCCCTTAGTTGAGCATTTTTTCTTTAGCCACCATTAGGGTTCCAACCCCTGAGTTGTGCGTTTTCCTTTTAGCCAACATTATGGCTCCAACCCATGAGTTGAGCGTTTTACTTTTAGCCAACATTAGGGCTCAAACCCCTGAGTTGAGCATTTTTCCTTTAGCCGACATTAGGGCTCCAACCCCTGAGTTAAGAATTTTTCCTTTAGCCAACATTAGGGCTCCAACCCGTGAGTTGAGGGTTTTTTCTTTCGCCTACATTAGGGCTCCAACCCCTGAGTTGAGCATTTTTCCTTTAGCCGACATTAGGGCTCCAACCCCTGAGTTAAGAATTTTTCCTTTAGCCAACGTTAGGTATCCAACCCCTGAGTTGAGAGTTTGTCCCTTAGCCAACATTAGGGCTCCAACCCCTGAGTTGAGCGTTTTCCTTTTAGCCAACATTATGGCTCCAACCCCGGAGTTGAACGTTTTTCCTCTAGCCAACATTAGGTCTCCAACCCCTGAGTTGAGCATTTTTCCCTTAACCAACATTAGGGGTCCAACCCCTGAGTTGAGCATTTTTCCCTTAACCAACATTAGGGGTCCAACCCCTGAGTTGAGCATTTTTCCCTTAACCAACATTAGGGGTCCAACCCCTGAGTTGAGCATTTTTCCCTTAACCAACATTAGGGGTCCAACCCCTGAGTTGAGCATTTTTCCCTTAACCAACATTAGGGGTCCAACCCCTGAGTTGAGCATTTTTCCCTTAACCAACATTAGGGGTCCAACCCCTGAGTTGAGCATTTTTCCCTTAACCAACATTAGGGGTCCAACCCCTGAGTTGAGCATTTTTCCCTTAACCAACATTAGGGGTCCAACCCCTGAGTTGAGCATTTTTCCCTTAACCAACATTAGGGGTCCAACCCCTGAGTTGAGCATTTTTCCCTTAACCAACATTAGGGGTCCAACCCCTGAGTTGAGCATTTTTCCCTTAACCAACATTAGGGGTCCAACCCCTGAGTTGAGCATTTTTCCCTTAACCAACATTAGGGGTCCAACCCCTGAGTTGAGCATTTTTCCCTTAACCAACATTAGGGGTCCAACCCCTGAGTTGAGCATTTTTCCCTTAACCAACATTAGGGGTCCAACCCCTGAGTTGAGCATTTTTCCCTTAACCAACATTAGGGGTCCAACCCCTGAGTTGAGCATTTTTCCCTTAACCAACATTAGGGGTCCAACCCCTGAGTTGAGCATTTTTCCCTTAACCAACATTAGGGGTCCAACCCCTGAGTTGAGCATTTTTCCCTTAACCAACATTAGGGGTCCAACCCCTGAGTTGAGCATTTTTCCCTTAACCAACATTAGGGGTCCAACCCCTGAGTTGAGCATTTTTCCCTTAACCAACATTAGGGGTCCAACCCCTGAGTTGAGCATTTTTCCCTTAACCAACATTAGGGGTCCAACCCCTGAGTTGAGCATTTTTCCCTTAACCAACATTAGGGGTCCAACCCCTGAGTTGAGCATTTTTCCCTTAACCAACATTAGGGGTCCAACCCCTGAGTTGAGCATTTTTCCCTTAACCAACATTAGGGGTCCAACCCCTGAGTTGAGCATTTTTCCCTTAACCAACATTAGGGGTCCAACCCCTGAGTTGAGCATTTTTCCCTTAACCAACATTAGGGGTCCAACCCCTGAGTTGAGCATTTTTCCCTTAACCAACATTAGGGGTCCAACCCCTGAGTTGAGCATTTTTCCCTTAACCAACATTAGGGGTCCAACCCCTGAGTTGAGCATTTTTCCCTTAACCAACATTAGGGGTCCAACCCCTGAGTTGAGCATTTTTCCCTTAACCAACATTAGGGGTCCAACCCCTGAGTTGAGCATTTTTCCCTTAACCAACATTAGGGGTCCAACCCCTGAGTTGAGCATTTTTCCCTTAACCAACATTAGGGGTCCAACCCCTGAGTTGAGCATTTTTCCCTTAACCAACATTAGGGGTCCAACCCCTGAGTTGAGCATTTTTCCCTTAACCAACATTAGGGGTCCAACCCCTGAGTTGAGCATTTTTCCCTTAACCAACATTAGGGGTCCAACCCCTGAGTTGAGCATTTTTCCCTTAACCAACATTAGGGGTCCAACCCCTGAGTTGAGCATTTTTCCCTTAACCAACATTAGGGGTCCAACCCCTGAGTTGAGCATTTTTCCCTTAACCAACATTAGGGGTCCAACCCCTGAGTTGAGCATTTTTCCCTTAACCAACATTAGGGGTCCAACCCCTGAGTTGAGCATTTTTCCCTTAACCAACATTAGGGGTCCAACCCCTGAGTTGAGCATTTTTCCCTTAACCAACATTAGGGGTCCAACCCCTGAGTTGAGCATTTTTCCCTTAACCAACATTAGGGGTCCAACCCCTGAGTTGAGCATTTTTCCCTTAACCAACATTAGGGGTCCAACCCCTGAGTTGAGCATTTTTCCCTTAACCAACATTAGGGGTCCAACCCCTGAGTTGAGCATTTTTCCCTTAACCAACATTAGGGGTCCAACCCCTGAGTTGAGCATTTTTCCCTTAACCAACATTAGGGGTCCAACCCCTGAGTTGAGCATTTTTCCCTTAACCAACATTAGGGGTCCAACCCCTGAGTTGAGCATTTTTCCCTTAACCAACATTAGGGGTCCAACCCCTGAGTTGAGCATTTTTCCCTTAACCAACATTAGGGGTCCAACCCCTGAGTTGAGCATTTTTCCCTTAACCAACATTAGGGGTCCAACCCCTGAGTTGAGCATTTTTCCCTTAACCAACATTAGGGGTCCAACCCCTGAGTTGAGCATTTTTCCCTTAACCAACATTAGGGGTCCAACCCCTGAGTTGAGCATTTTTCCCTTAACCAACATTAGGGGTCCAACCCCTGAGTTGAGCATTTTTCCCTTAACCAACATTAGGGGTCCAACCCCTGAGTTGAGCATTTTTCCCTTAACCAACATTAGGGGTCCAACCCCTGAGTTGAGCATTTTTCCCTTAACCAACATTAGGGGTCCAACCCCTGAGTTGAGCATTTTTCCCTTAACCAACATTAGGGGTCCAACCCCTGAGTTGAGCATTTTTCCCTTAACCAACATTAGGGGTCCAACCCCTGAGTTGAGCATTTTTCCCTTAACCAACATTAGGGGTCCAACCCCTGAGTTGAGCATTTTTCCCTTAACCAACATTAGGGGTCCAACCCCTGAGTTGAGCATTTTTCCCTTAACCAACATTAGGGGTCCAACCCCTGAGTTGAGCATTTTTCCCTTAACCAACATTAGGGGTCCAACCCCTGAGTTGAGCATTTTTCCCTTAACCAACATTAGGGGTCCAACCCCTGAGTTGAGCATTTTTCCCTTAACCAACATTAGGGGTCCAACCCCTGAGTTGAGCATTTTTCCCTTAACCAACATTAGGGGTCCAACCCCTGAGTTGAGCATTTTTCCCTTAACCAACATTAGGGGTCCAACCCCTGAGTTGAGCATTTTTCCCTTAACCAACATTAGGGGTCCAACCCCTGAGTTGAGCATTTTTCCCTTAACCAACATTAGGGGTCCAACCCCTGAGTTGAGCATTTTTCCCTTAACCAACATTAGGGGTCCAACCCCTGAGTTGAGCATTTTTCCCTTAACCAACATTAGGGGTCCAACCCCTGAGTTGAGCATTTTTCCCTTAACCAACATTAGGGGTCCAACCCCTGAGTTGAGCATTTTTCCCTTAACCAACATTAGGGGTCCAACCCCTGAGTTGAGCATTTTTCCCTTAACCAACATTAGGGGTCCAACCCCTGAGTTGAGCATTTTTCCCTTAACCAACATTAGGGGTCCAACCCCTGAGTTGAGCATTTTTCCCTTAACCAACATTAGGGGTCCAACCCCTGAGTTGAGCATTTTTCCCTTAACCAACATTAGGGGTCCAACCCCTGAGTTGAGCATTTTTCCCTTAACCAACATTAGGGGTCCAACCCCTGAGTTGAGCATTTTTCCCTTAACCAACATTAGGGGTCCAACCCCTGAGTTGAGCATTTTTCCCTTAACCAACATTAGGGGTCCAACCCCTGAGTTGAGCATTTTTCCCTTAACCAACATTAGGGGTCCAACCCCTGAGTTGAGCATTTTTCCTTTAGCCAACATTAGGGCTCCGACCCCTGAGTTGAGCGTTTGTCCCTTAGCCAATATTAGGGCTCTAACCCCTGAGTTGAGCGTTTTCCTTTTAGCCAACATTATGGCTCCAACCCCTGAGTTGAGAATTTTTCCTCTAGCCAACATTAGGGATCTAACCCCTGAGTTGAGCATTTTATCTTTAGCCCACATTAGGGCTCCAACCCCTGAGTTGAGCGTTTTTCCTTAGCCAACATTAGGGCTCCAACCCCTGAGTTGAGCGTTTTCCTTTTGCCAACATTAGGGATCCATCCCCTGAGGAGCATTTTTCTTTTAGCCAACATTAGGGCTCCAACCCCTGAGTTGAGCGTTTTTCCTTTTAGCCAACATTAGGGCTCCAACCCCTGAGTTGAGCATTTTTCCTTTAGCCAACATTAGGGCTCCTACCCCTGAGTTGAGCGGCTTTCCTTTTAGCCAACATTAGGGCTGCAACCCCTGAGCATTTTTCTTTTAGCCAACATTAGGGCTCCAACCCTTGAGTTGAGCGTTTTCCTTTTAGCCAACATTAGGGCTCCAACCCCTAAGTTAAGCATTTTCCATTTAGCCAATATTAGGGCTCCAACCCCTAAGTTGAGCAATTTTCTTCTAACCAACATTAGGGCTCTAACCCCTGAGTTGATCGTTTTCCTTTTAGCCAACATTAGGGCTTCAACCCCTGAGTTGAGCGTTTTTTCTTTAGCCAACATTAGGGCTCTAACCCCTGAGTTGAACATTTTTCCCTTAACCAACATTAGGGGTCCAACCCCTGAGTTGAGTGTTTTCCTTTTAGCCAACATTAGGGCTCTAACCCCTGAGTTGAGCGTTTTCCTTTAGCCAACATTAAGGCTCTAACCCCTGAGTTGAGCGTTTTCCTTTAGCCAACATTAAGGCTCTAACCCCTGAGTTGAGCGTTTTCCTTTAGCCAACATTAAGGCTCTAACCCCTGAGTTGAGCGTTTTCCTTTAGCCAACATTAAGGCTCTAACCCCTGAGTTGAGCGTTTTCCTTTAGCCAACATTAAGGCTCTAACCCCTGAGTTGAGCGTTTTCCTTTAGCCAACATTAAGGCTCTAACCCCTGAGTTGAGCGTTTTCCTTTAGCCAACATTAAGGCTCTAACCCCTGAGTTGAGCGTTTTCCTTTAGCCAACATTAAGGCTCTAACCCCTGAGTTGAGCGTTTTCCTTTAGCCAACATTAAGGCTCTAACCCCTGAGTTGAGCGTTTTCCTTTAGCCAACATTAAGGCTCTAACCCCTGAGTTGAGCGTTTTCCTTTAGCCAACATTAAGGCTCTAACCCCTGAGTTGAGCGTTTTCCTTTAGCCAACATTAAGGCTCTAACCCCTGAGTTGAGCGTTTTCCTTTAGCCAACATTAAGGCTCTAACCCCTGAGTTGAGCGTTTTCCTTTAGCCAACATTAAGGCTCTAACCCCTGAGTTGAGCGTTTTCCTTTAGCCAACATTAAGGCTCTAACCCCTGAGTTGAGCGTTTTCCTTTAGCCAACATTAAGGCTCTAACCCCTGAGTTGAGCGTTTTCCTTTAGCCAACATTAAGGCTCTAACCCCTGAGTTGAGCGTTTTCCTTTAGCCAACATTAAGGCTCTAACCCCTGAGTTGAGCGTTTTCCTTTAGCCAACATTAAGGCTCTAACCCCTGAGTTGAACATTTTTCTTTCGGCCAACATTAGGGCTCCAACCCCTGAGTTGAGCGTTTTCCTTTAGCCAACATTAAGGCTCCAACCCCTGAGGAGCGTTTTTCTTTTAGCCAACATTAGGGCTCTAACCCCTGAGTTGAGCATTTTTTCTTTCGCCAACATTAGGGCTCCAACCCCTAAGTTGAGCATTTTACTTTTAGCCAACATTAGGGCTCAAACCCCTGAGTTAAGTGTTTCTCCCTTAGCCAACATTAGGGCTCCAACCCCTGAGTTGTGCGTTTTCCTTTTAGCCAACATTATGGCTCCAACCCATGAATTGAGCGTTTTTCTTTTAGCCAACATTACGGCTCAAACCCCTGAGTTGAGCATTTTTCCTTTAGCCGACATTAGGGCTCCAACCTCTGAGTTAAGAATTTTTCCTTAAGCAAACATTAGGTCTCCAACCCGTGAGTTGAGGGTTTTTTCTTTAGCCTACATTAGGGCTCCAACCCCTGAGTTGAGCATTTTCCTTTTAGCCAACATTAGGCTCCAACCCCTGAGTTGTGCGTTTTCCTTTTAGCCAACATTAGGCTCCAACCCCTGAGTTGTGCGTTTTCCTTTTAGCCAACATTAGGCTCCAACCCCTGAGTTGTGCGTTTTCCTTTTAGCCAACATTAGGCTCCAACCCCTGAGTTGTGCGTTTTCCTTTTAGCCAACATTAGGCTCCAACCCCTGAGTTGTGCGTTTTCCTTTTAGCCAACATTAGGCTCCAACCCCTGAGTTGTGCGTTTTCCTTTTAGCCAACATTAGGCTCCAACCCCTGAGTTGTGCGTTTTCCTTTTAGCCAACATTAGGCTCCAACCCCTGAGTTGTGCGTTTTCCTTTTAGCCAACATTAGGCTCCAACCCCTGAGTTGTGCGTTTTCCTTTTAGCCAACATTAGGCTCCAACCCCTGAGTTGTGCGTTTTCCTTTTAGCCAACATTAGGCTCCAACCCCTGAGTTGTGCGTTTTCCTTTTAGCCAACATTAGGCTCCAACCCCTGAGTTGTGCGTTTTCCTTTTAGCCAACATTAGGCTCCAACCCCTGAGTTGTGCGTTTTCCTTTTAGCCAACATTAGGCTCCAACCCCTGAGTTGTGCGTTTTCCTTTTAGCCAACATTAGGCTCCAACCCCTGAGTTGTGCGTTTTCCTTTTAGCCAACATTAGGCTCCAACCCCTGAGTTGTGCGTTTTCCTTTTAGCCAACATTAGGCTCCAACCCCTGAGTTGTGCGTTTTCCTTTTAGCCAACATTAGGCTCCAACCCCTGAGTTGTGCGTTTTCCTTTTAGCCAACATTAGGCTCCAACCCCTGAGTTGTGCGTTTTCCTTTTAGCCAACATTAGGCTCCAACCCCTGAGTTGTGCGTTTTCCTTTTAGCCAACATTAGGCTCCAACCCCTGAGTTGTGCGTTTTCCTTTTAGCCAACATTAGGCTCCAACCCCTGAGTTGTGCGTTTTCCTTTTAGCCAACATTAGGCTCCAACCCCTGAGTTGTGCGTTTTCCTTTTAGCCAACATTAGGCTCCAACCCCTGAGTTGTGCGTTTTCCTTTTAGCCAACATTAGGCTCCAACCCCTGAGTTGTGCGTTTTCCTTTTAGCCAACATTAGGCTCCAACCCCTGAGTTGTGCGTTTTCCTTTTAGCCAACATTAGGCTCCAACCCCTGAGTTGTGCGTTTTCCTTTTAGCCAACATTAGGCTCCAACCCCTGAGTTGTGCGTTTTCCTTTTAGCCAACATTAGGCTCCAACCCCTGAGTTGTGCGTTTTCCTTTTAGCCAACATTAGGCTCCAACCCCTGAGTTGTGCGTTTTCCTTTTAGCCAACATTAGGCTCCAACCCCTGAGTTGTGCGTTTTCCTTTTAGCCAACATTAGGCTCCAACCCCTGAGTTGTGCGTTTTCCTTTTAGCCAACATTAGGCTCCAACCCCTGAGTTGTGCGTTTTCCTTTTAGCCAACATTAGGCTCCAACCCCTGAGTTGTGCGTTTTCCTTTTAGCCAACATTAGGCTCCAACCCCTGAGTTGTGCGTTTTCCTTTTAGCCAACATTAGGCTCCAACCCCTGAGTTGTGCGTTTTCCTTTTAGCCAACATTAGGCTCCAACCCCTGAGTTGTGCGTTTTCCTTTTAGCCAACATTAGGCTCCAACCCCTGAGTTGTGCGTTTTCCTTTTAGCCAACATTAGGCTCCAACCCCTGAGTTGTGCGTTTTCCTTTTAGCCAACATTAGGCTCCAACCCCTGAGTTGTGCGTTTTCCTTTTAGCCAACATTAGGCTCCAACCCCTGAGTTGTGCGTTTTCCTTTTAGCCAACATTAGGCTCCAACCCCTGAGTTGTGCGTTTTCCTTTTAGCCAACATTAGGCTCCAACCCCTGAGTTGTGCGTTTTCCTTTTAGCCAACATTAGGCTCCAACCCCTGAGTTGAGCATTTTTCCCTTAACCAACATTAGGGGTCCAACCCCTAAGTTGAGAGTTTTCCTTTTAGCCAACATTAGGGCTCCAACCCCTGAATTGAGCATTTTTCCTCTAGCCAACAATAGGGCTCAAAACCCTGAGTTGAGCATTTTCCTTTTAGCCAACATTAGCACTCCAACCCCTAAGTTGAGCATTTTTCTTTTAGCCAACATTAGTTCTCCAACCTTTGAGTTGAACGTTTTCCTTTAGCCAACATTAGGGCTCCAAACCCTGAGTTGAGCATTTTTCCTTTTGCCAACATTAGGGCTCCAACCCCTGAGTTGGGCATTTTTCCGTATAGCCAACATTGGGGCTCCAACTCCTTAGTTGAGCATTTTTTCCTTTAGCCAACATTAGGGCTCCAACCCCTGAGTTAAGCGTTTTCTTTTTAGCCAACATTAGGCTCTAACCCCTGAGTTGAGCATTTTTCCTTTAGCCAACAATTGGTCCCCAACCCCTGAGTTAAGCGTTTGTCCCTTAGCCAACATTAGGGCTCCAACCCTTGAGTTGTGCGTTTACCTTTTAGCCAACATTATGGCTCCAACCCATGAGTTGAGCGTTTTTCGTTTAGCCAACATTAGGGCTCCAACCCCTGAGTTGAGCATTTTTCCTTTAGCCGACATTAGGGCTTGAACCCCTGAGTTGAGCGTTTTTCCTTTAGCCAACATTAGGGCTCCAACCCCTGAGTTGAGCATTTTTCCTTTAGCCAACATTAGGGCTCCAACCCCTGAGTTGAGCATTTTCTTATTAGCCAACATTAGGGCTCCAACCCCTGAGTTGATCATTTTTCCTTTTGCCAACGTTAGGGATCCAACCCTTGAGTTGAGCGTTTGTCCCTTAGCCAACATTAGGGCTCCAACCCCTGAGTTGAGCGTTTTTCTTTTAGCCAACATTATGGCTCCAACCCCTGAGTTGAGCGTTTTTCCTCTAGCCAACATTAGGTCTCCAACCCCTGAGTTAAGCATTTTTCATTGAACCGACATTAGGGCTCCAACCCCTGAGTTGAGGATATTTCCTTTAGCCAACATTATGTCTCCAGCCCCAGAGTTGAGCATTTTCCTTTTAGCCAACATTAGGGCTCTAACCCCTGAGTTGAGCATTTTTCTGTTAGCCAACATTAGGGCTCCAACCCCTGAGTTGATCATTTTTCCTTTAGCCAACGTTAGGGATCCAACCCCAGAGTTAAGCGTTTGTCCCTTAGCCAACATTAAGGCTCCAACCCCTGAGTTGAGCATTTTTCTTTTAGCCAACATTATGGCTCCAACCCCTGAGTTGAGCATTTTTCCTCTAGCCAACATTAGGGCTCCAACCCCTGAGTTGAGCATTTTTCCTTTAACCGACATTAGGGCTAGGTGAATTAATTCACAAATATAAATTCGGGCCTCGAATTCAAGTCCGAATTCAAACAAAAGGATAAAACATTTTAGCTTGAACTCGCTACCTAATTCAGGACCCAATTTTATATTTATGAATTAATTTACTTTCTCCAGAGGTTCATTTGATTTTCAGCAACAATTGAGCTTGAGATTAACCTTTTTAAAAGGAGCCATTTGGGCCTGATGTAAATACAGATAGGCCCAAGAGGCCATAATATCCCAGGCCATTATGGGATTTTTATTATGATAATCATTAAACGTAATTTAAAGGGGTTAACTATGTAATCAAAATGTAAATTAACTATGAGATTTGATAGAATCAATTTTCAACTGTTTACTGATTGACAAATTTATGAGCCAACGTTAAATCAATGTAACCTTAAGTTCTACTGATTGACGAAATCTGAATTCGAGATTTTTTTTTATCTATTCTTCACACTGATTCAGAACTAACAATGCTTAGACACAAATATGGTGACTTCCGGGCTAAATTATTAGATATTGACGCTAATAAAACTGTAAAATCATGAATTCATTATTGGCAGACTTTCTCCTAAGTTCAAACTCACATTACATGAATTGAGACTAAACTATATCATGGATAACAAAAAATTATGAATACCAAACAGTATCTAACATTAGTAACACAAATCCAAACATTAACACTATCTAGCCAAACAGTCCATAGAATCAGTATCGTCATTAGTAACATAAATCCAGCTGATAATTCAAAATGAGAAATTCTAAACTATTTGTTCATCAATCTAGTCGAGAACTTAGACAATTTGAATTATTTCATGCAGTTTAAACGCAATTTTTGCTCATACAATCTGATATTTCAATTACATATACGTATCCATAGAAATTCATGAACTTCTAAGACATCTAACGTAAAGCTACATGGACATAAAACCAAATTTGAAGCTCAATTCATATCCAATGGAAGGGCTATGTGATGTGTACCTGGAAATCGAGTTACAGAAAAAGAGATGGAAGTCAGCAGCAGATTGAATAGTCAACAGAGTTGAGCATTTTTCCTTTAGCCAATATTAGGTCTCCAACCCCTAAGTTGAGCGTTTTCCTTTTAGCCAACATTAGGGCTCCAACCCCTAATTTGAGCGTTTTCCTTTTAGCCAACATTAGGGCTCTAACCCCTGAGTTGAGCATTTTCCTTTTAGCCAATATTAGGGCTCCAACCACTGAGTTGAGCATTTTTCTTTCGGCCAACATTAGGGCTCCAACCCCTGAGTTGAGCGTTTTCCCTTAGCCAACATTAGGCCTCCAACCCCTGAGGAACGTTTTTCTTTTAGCCAACATTAGGGCTCCATCCCCTGAGTTGAACGTTTTTCCTTTAGCCAACATTAGGGCTCCAACCTCTGAGTTGAGCGTTTTCCTTTTAGCCAACATTAGGGCTCCAACCCCTGAGTTGAGCGTTTTCCCTTAGCCAACATTAGGCCTCCAACCCCTGAGGAACGTTTTTCTTTTAGCCAACATTAGGGCTCCATCCCCTGAGTTGAACGTTTTTCCTTTAGCCAACATTAGGGCTCCAACCTCTGAGTTGAGCGTTTTCCTTTTAGCCAACATTAGGGCTCCAACCCCTAATTTGAGCGTTTTCCTTTTAGCCAACAATAGGGCTCTAACCCCTGAGTTGAGCATTTTCCTTTTAGCCAACATTAGGGCTCCAACCACTGCGTTGAGCATTTTTCTTTCGGCCAACATTAGGGCTCCAACCCCTGAGTTGAGCGTTTTCCCTTAGCCAACATTAGGCCTCCAACCCCTGAGGAACGTTTTTCTTTTAGCCAACATTAGGGCTCCATCCCCTGAGTTGAACGTTTTTCCTTTAGCCAACATTAGGGCTCCAACCTCTGAGTTGAGCGTTTTCCTTTTAGCCAACATTAGGGCTCCAACCCCTAATTTGAGCGTTTTCCTTTTAGCCAACAATAGGGCTCTAACCCCTGAGTTGAGCATTTTCCTTTTAGCCAACATTAGGGCTCCAACCACTGCGTTGAGCATTTTTCTTTCGGCCAACATTAGGGCTCCAACCCCTGAGTTGAGCGTTTTCCCTTAGCCAACATTAGGCCTCCAACCCCTGAGGAACGTTTTTCTTTTAGCCAACATTAGGGCTCCATCCCCTGAGTTGAACGTTTTTCCTTTAGCCAACATTAGGGCTCCAACCTCTGAGTTGAGCGTTTTCCTTTTAGCCAACATTAGGGCTCCAACCCCTAATTTGAGCGTTTTCCTTTTAGCCAACAATAGGGCTCTAACCCCTGAGTTGAGCATTTTCCTTTTAGCCAACATTAGGGCTCCAACCACTGCGTTGAGCATTTTTCTTTCGGCCAACATTAGGGCTCCAACCCCTGAGTTGAGCGTTTTCCCTTAGCCAACATTAGGCCTCCAACCCCTGAGGAACGTTTTTCTTTTAGCCAACATTAGGGCTCCATCCCCTGAGTTGAACGTTTTTCCTTTAGCCAACATTAGGGCTCCAACCTCTGAGTTGAGCGTTTTCCTTTTAGCCAACATTAGGGCTCCAACCCCTAATTTGAGCGTTTTCCTTTTAGCCAACAATAGGGCTCTAACCCCTGAGTTGAGCATTTTCCTTTTAGCCAACATTAGGGCTCCAACCACTGCGTTGAGCATTTTTCTTTCGGCCAACATTAGGGCTCCAACCCCTGAGTTGAGCGTTTTCCCTTAGCCAACATTAGGCCTCCAACCCCTGAGGAACGTTTTCCTTTTAGCCAACATTAGGGCTCCAACCCCTGAGTTGAGCATTTTTCCTTTAGCCAACATTAGGGCTCCGACCCCTGAGTTGAGCGTCTATCCCTTAGCGAACATTAGGGCTCTAACCCCTGAGTTGAGCATTTTCCTTTTAGCCAACATTATGGCTCCAACCCCTGAGTTGAGCATTTTTCCTCTAGCCAATATTAAGGATCCAACCCCTGAGTTGAGAATTTTTTTCTTTAGCCGACATTAGGGCTCCAACCCCTGAGTTTAGCATTTTTCCTTTAGCCAACATTAGGGCTCCAACCCCTGAGTTGAGCGTTTTCCTTTTGCCAACATTAGGACTCCAACCCCTGAGGAGCATTTTTCTTTTAGCCAACATTAGGGCTCCAACCCTGAGTTGAGCGTTTTTCCTTTTAGCCAACATTAGGGTTCCAACCCCTGAGTTGAGCATTTTATCTTTAGCCAACATTTGGACTCCTACCCCTGAGTTGAGTGTTTTCCATTTAGCCAACATTAGGGCTGCAACCCCTGAGTTGAGCATTTTTCTTCTAGCCAATATTAGGGCTCCAACCCCTGAGTTGAGCGTTTTTCTTTTAGCCAACATTAGGGCTCCAACCCCTAAGTTAAGCATTTTCCATTTAGCCAATATTAGGGCTCCAACCCCTGAGTTGAGTAATTTTCTTCTAACCAACATTAGGGCTCTAACCCCTGAGTTGAGCGTTTTCCTTTTAGCCAACATTAGGGCTTCAACCCCTGAGTTGAGCGTTTTTCCTTTAGCCAACATTAGGGCTCCAACCCCTGAGTTGAACATTTTTCCCTTAACCAACATTAGGGGTCCAACCCCTGAGTTGAGTGTTTTCCTTTTAGCCAGCATTAGGGCTTCAACCCCTGAATTGAGCATTTTTCCTCTAACAACAATAGGGCTCCAAACCCCTGAGTTGAGCATTTTCCTTTTAGCCAACATTAGGGCTCCAACCCCTGAGTTGAGCGATTTTCTTTAGCCAACATTAGTTCTCCAACCTTTGAGTTGAGCATTTTCCTTTAGCCAATAGTAGGGCTCCAAACCCTGAGTTGAGCGTTTTTCCTTTAGCCAATATTAGGGCTCCAACCCCTGAGTTGGGCATTTTACCTTATAGCCAACATTAGGGCTCCAACTCCTGAGTTGGGCATTTTTTCCTTATAGCCAATATTAGGGCTCCAACCCCTGAGTTGAGCGTTTTCATTTTAGCCGACATTAGGGCTCCAACCCCTGAGTTGAGCGTTTTTATTTAGCCAACAATAGGGCTCCAACCCCTGAGTTAAGTGTTTGTCCCTTAGCTAATATTAGGGTTCCAACCTCTGAGTTGTGCGTTTTCTTTTTAGCCAACATTTTGGCTCCAACCCATGAGTTGAGCGTTTTTCCTTTAGCCAACATTAGGGCTCCAACCCCCTGAGTTGAGCATTTTTCCTTTAGCCGACATTAGGGCTCCAACCCCTGATTTGAGCATTTTTCCTCTAGCCAACATTAGGGATCTAACCCTTGAGTTGAGCATTTTTTCTTTAGCCGACACTAGGGCTCCAACCCCTGAGTTAAGTGTTTTTCCTTTTAGCCAACATTAGGAATCCAACCCCTAAGTTGATCATTTTTCCTTTAGCCAACATTAGGGCTCCAACCCCTGAGTTGAGCGTTTGTCCCTAAGCCAACATTAAGGCTCCAACCCCTGAGTTGAGCATTTTCCTTTTAGCCAACATTATGGCTCCAACCCCTGAGTTGAGCGTTTTTCCTCTAGCCAACATTAGGGATTCAACCCCTGAGTTGAGCATTTTTCCTTTAACCGACATTAGGGCTCCAACCCCTGAGTTGAGCATTTTTCCTTTAGCCAACATTAGGGCTCCAACCCCTGAGTTGAGCGTTTTCCTTTTAGCCAACATTAGGACTCTAACCCCTGAGTTGAGCATTTTTCTTCTACCTAACATTAGGGCTCCAACCCCTGAAATAGCCAATATTTGGGCTCCAACCCCTAAGTTGAGCGTTTTCCTTTTAGCCAACATTAGGGCTCCAACCCCTAAGTTGAGCGTTTTCCTTTTAGCCAACATTAGGGCTCTAACCCCTGAGTTGAGCATTTTTCTTTTAGACAATATTAGGGCTCCAACCCCTTAGTTGAGCATTTTTCTTTCGGCCAACATTAGGGCTCTAACCCCTGAGTTGAGCGTTTTCCTTTAGACAACATTAGGGCTCCAACTCGTGAGGAGCGTTTTTCTTTTAGCCAATATTAGGGCTCCAACCCCTGAGTTGAGCATTTTTCCTTTAGCCAACATTAGGGCTCCAATCCCTGAGTTGAGCGTTTTACTTTTAGCCAACATTAGGGCTCAAACCCCTGACTTAAGCATTTGTCCCTTAGCCAACATTAGGGCTCCAACTCCTGAGTTGTGCGTTTTCCTTTTAGCCAACATTATGGCTCCAATCCATGAGTTGAGCGTTTTTCTTTTAGCCAACATTAGGGCACCAACCCCTGAGTTGAGCATTTTGCCTTTAGCCGACATTAGGGCTCCAACCCCTGAGTTGAGCATTTTTCCTTTAGCCAGCATTAGGGCTCCAACCCCTGAGTTGAGCGTTTTTCCGTTAGCCAACATTAGGGCTCCAACCCCTGAGTTGAGAATTTTCCTGTTAGCCAACATTAGGGCTCCAACTCCTGAGTTGATCATTTTTCCTTTAGCCAACGTTAGGGTTCCAACCCATGAGTTGAGCGTTTGTCCCTTAGTCAACATTAGGGCTCCAACCCCTGAGTTGAGCGTTTTCCTTTAAGCCAACATTATGGCTCCAACCCCTGAGTTGAGCGTTTTTCCTCTAGCCAACATTAGGTCTCCAACCCCTGAGTTGAGCATTTTTCCTTTAACCGACATTAGGGCTCCAACCCCCGAGTTAAGCATTTTTCCTTTAGCCAACATTTGGTATCCAACCCCTGAGTTGAGCGTTTTCCTTTTAGCCAATATTAGGGCTCTAACCCCTGAGTTGAGTATTTTTCTTCTACCTAACATTAGGGCTCCAACACCTGAAATAGCCAATATTTTTGGCTCCAACCCCTAAGTTGAGCGTTTTCCTTTTATCCAACATTAGGGCTCCAAACCTTAAGTTGAGCGTTTTCCTTTTAGCCAACATTAGGGCTCTAACCCCTGAGTTGAGCATTTTCCTTTTAGCCAACATTAGGGCTACAACCCTAAGTTGAGCATTTTTCTTTCGGCCAACATTAGGGCACCAACCCCCTGAGTTGAGCGTTTTCCTTTAGCCAACATTAGGGCTCCAACCCCTGAGGAGTGTTTTTCTTTTAGCCAACATTAGTGCTCCAACCCCTGAGTAGAGCGTTTTTCCTTTAGCCAACATTAGGGCTCCAATCCCTGAGTTGAGTGTTTTCCTTTTAGCCCACATTATGGCTCCAACCCCTGATTTGAGCATTTTCCCTCTAGCCAACATTAGGGCTCCAACCCCTGAGTTGAGCATTTTCCTTTTAGCCAACATTAGGGCTCCAACTCCTGAGTTGAGCATTTTTCTTCAAGCCAACATTAGGGCTCCAACCGCTGAGTTGGGCATTTTTTCTTTTAGCCAACATTAGGGCTCCAACCCCTGAGTTGAGCGTTTCCTTTTAGCCAACATTAGGGCTCCAACCCCTAAGTTAAGCGTTTTTAATTTAGCCAATATTAGGGCTCCAACCCCTGAGTTGAGCAATTTTCTTCTAACTAACATTAGGGCTCTAACCCCTGAGTTGAGCGTTTTCCTTTTAGAAAACATTAGGGCTTCAACCCCTGAGTTGAGCGTTTTTCCTTTAGCCAACATTAGGGCTCCAACCCCTGAGTTGAACATTTTTCCCTTAACCAACAATAGTGGTCCAACCCCTGAGTTAAGTTATTTCCTTTTAGCCAACATTAGGGCTCCAACCCCTGAGTTGATCATTTTGCCTTTAGCCAACATAAGGTCTCCAACCCCTGAGTTGAGCGTTTTTCTTTTAGCCAACATTATGGCTCTTACCCCAGAGTTGAGCATTTTTTTTCTACCCAACATTAGGGCTCCAACCCCTGAAATAGCAAATATTTGGGCTCCAACCCCTAAGTTGAGCGTTTTCCTTTTAGCCAACATTAGGGCTGCAACCCCTAAGTTGAGCATTTTCCTTTTAGCCAACATTAGGGCTCTAACCCCAGAGTTGAGCATTTTCCTTTTAGCCAACATTAGGGCTCCAACCCCTGAGTTGAGCATTTTTCTTTCGGCCAACATTAGGGCTCCAACCCCTGAGTTGAGCATTTTTCTTTAGCCAACATTAGGGCTCCAACCCCTGAGGAGCATTTTTCTTTTAGCCAAAATTAGGGCTCCAACCCCTGAGTTGAGCGTTTTTCCTTTAGCCAACATTAGGGCTCCAACCCCTGAGTTGAGCGTTTTTCCTTTAGCCAACATTAGGGCTCCAACCCCTGAGTTGAGCGTTTTCCTTTTAGCCAACATTAGGGATCCAACCCCTAAGTTGATCATTTTTCCTTTAGCCAACATTAGGGCTCCAACCCCTAAGTTGAGCGTCTGTCCCTTAGCCAACATAAGGGCTTCAACCCCGGAGTTGAGCATCTAATTTTTGCCAACATTATGGCTCCAACCCCTGAGTTGAGCGTTTTTCCTCTAACCAACATTAGGACTCCAACCCCTGAGTTGAGCAATTTTCTTCTAACCAACATTAGGGCTCTAACCCCTGAGTTGAGCTTTTTCCTTTTAGCCAACATTAGGGCTTCAACCCCTGAGTTGAGCGCTTATCCTTTATCCAACATTAGGGCTCCAAACCCTGATTTGAGCGTTTTCCTTTTAGCCAACATTATGGCTCCAACCCCTGAGTTGAGTGTTTTTCCTCTAGCCAACATTAGGGCTCTAACCCCTGAGTTGAGCATTTTTCGTTTAGACGACATTAGAGCTCCAACCCCTGAGTTGAGCATTTTTCCTTTAGCCAACATTCGGGCTCCAACCCCGAAGTTGAGCATTTTTTCCTTTAGCCAACATTAGGGCTCCAACCCCTGAGTTGAGCATTTTCCTTTTAGCCAAATTCTTCAAGCCAACATTAGGGCTCCAACCCCTGAGTTCGGCATTTTTCCTTTTAGCCAACATTAGGGCTCCAACCCCTGAGTTGAGCATTTTTTCCTTTAGCCAACATTAGGGCTCCAACCCCTGAGTTGAGCATTTTTTCCTTTAGCCAACATTAGGGCTCCAACCCCTGAGTTGAGTGTTTTCCTTTTAGCCAATATTAGGGCTCCAACCCCTGAGTTGAGCATTTTTCCTTTAGCCAACATTAGGGCTCCAACCCCTGAGTTGAGCGTTTGTCCCTTAGCCAACTTTAGGGTTCCAACCCCTGAGTTCGGCGTTTTCCTTTTATCCAACATTATGGCTCCAACCCCTGAATTGAGTGTTTTTCCTCTAGCCAATATTAGGGCTCAACCCCCTGAGTTGAGCATTTTTCCTTTATCCGACATTAGGGCTCCAACCCCTGAGTTGAGCGTTTTTTCTTTTGCCAACATTATGCCTCCAACCCCTGAGTTGAGCATTTTTCTTTAGCCAACATTAGGGCTCCAACCCCTGAGGAACATTTTTCTTTTATCCAAAATTAGGGCTCCAACCCCTGAGTTGAGCATTTTTCCTTTAGCCAACATTAGGGCTCTTACCCCTGAGTTGAGTGTTTTTCTTTTAGCCAACATTAGGGCTCCAACCCCTGAGTTGAGCATTTTTCTTCTAACCAACATTAGGGCTCCAACCCCTGAGTTGAACGTTTTCCTTTTAGCCAACATTAGGGCTCCAACCCCTAAGTTGAGCATTTTCTATTTAGCTAATATTAGGGCTCCAACCCCTGAGTTGAGTAATTTTCTTCTAACCAACATTAGGGCTCTAACCCCTGAGTTGAGCGTTTTCCTTTTAGCCAACATTAGGGCTTCAACCCCTGTGTTGAGTGTTTTTCCTTTAGCCAACATTAGGGCTCCAACCCCAGAGTTGGGCATTTTTCCCTTAACCAACATTAGGGCTCTAACCCCTGAGTAGATTGTTTTCCTTTTAGCAATCATTAGGGCTCCAACCCCTGAGTTGAGCATTTTTCCTCTAGCCAACATTAGGGCTCCAACCCCTGAGTTGAGCATTTTCCTTTTAGCCAACATTAGGGCTCCAACCCCTGAGTTGAGCATTTTCCTTTTAGCCAACATTAGGGCTCCAACCCCTGAGTTGAGCGTTTTTCTTTTAGCCAACATTAGCGCTCCAACCCTTGAGTTGAGCGTTTTCCTTTAGCGAACATTAGGGCTCCAAACCCTGAGTTGAGCGTTTTTCCTTTAGCCAACATTAGGGCTCCAACCCTTGAGTTGGGCATTTTTCCTTTTAGCCAACATTAGGGCTCCAACCCTTGAGTTGAGCATTTTTTCCTTTAGCCAAGATTAGGGCTCCAACCCCTGAGTTGAGCGTTTTTCTTTTAGCTAACATTAGGGCTCCAACCCCTGAGTTGAGCGTTTTTCCTTTAGCCAATATTAGGGCTCCAACCCTTGAGTTGAGCATTTTTCTTCTACCCAACATTAGGGCTCCAACCCCTGAGTTGAGGATTTTCTTTTTAGCCAACATTAGGGCTCCAACCCCTGAGTTGGGCATTTTTCTTCTAGCCAACATTAGGGCTCCAACCCCTGAGTTAAGCATTTTCCTTTTAGCCAACATTAGGGCTCCAACCCCTAAGTTAAGCGTTTTCCTTTTAACCAACATTAGGGCTCCAACCCTAGAGTTGAGCATTTTACTTTTAGCCAACATTAGGGCTCCAACCCCTGAGTTGAGCGTTTTCCTTTTGCCAACATTAGGGTTCCAACCCCTGAGGAGCGTTTTTCCTTTAGCCAACATTAGGGCTCCAACCCCTGAGTTGAGCATTTTTCCTTTTAGCCAACATTAGGGCTCCAACCCCTGAGTTGAGCATTTTTCCTTTAGCCAACATTAGTGCTCCAACCCCTGAGTTGATTGTTTTCCTTTTAGCCAATATTAGAGCTCCAACCCCTGAGTTGAGCATTTTTCCTCTAGCGAACATTAGGGCTCCAACCCCTGAGTTGAGCATTTTTCATTTATCCAACATTAGGACTCCAATGCCTGAGTTGAGTGTTTTCCTTTTAGCCAACATTAAGGCTCCAACCCCTGAGTTGAGCATTTTTCTTCTAGCCAACATTCAGGCTCCAACCCCTGAGTTGAGCGTTTTCCTTTTAGCTAACATTGGGGTTCCAACCCCTAAGTTGAGTGTTTTCCTTTTAGCCAATATTAGGGCTCCAACCCTTAGTTGAGCATTTTTCTTCTAGCCAACATTAGGGCTCCAACCCCTGAATTGAGCGTTTTCCTTTTAGCCAACATTAGGGCTCCAACCCCTGAGTTGAGCGTTTTTCCTTTAGCCAACATTAGGGCTCCAACCCCTGAGTTGAGCGTTTTTCCTTTAGCCAACATTAGGGCTCCAACCCCTGAGTTGAGAATTTTTCCCTTAACCAACTTTAGGGCTCCAACCCCTTATTTGAGTTTTTTTTTCCTTTTAGCCAACATTAGTGCTCCAACCCCTGAGTTGAGTGTTTTCCTTTAGCCAGCATTAGGGCTCCAACCCCTGAGTTGAGCATTAGCCAACATTAGGGCTCCAACCACTGAGTTGAGTGTTTTTTCCTTTTAGCCAACATTAGGGCTCCAATCCTTGAGTTGAGCTTTTTACCTTTTTCCAACATTAGGTCTCCAATCCCTGAGTTGCGACTTTTAAAAACAGGGTTCCATTCCCTAATTCGTTCCATCATAGATAAATACAATTCTTGAAAATGAAAAAAAAACAAAAAAACAAAAAAAAAACAAAAAAAAAAGATAATGAGTTCAGACTTTGTCACAAATAACTCACGAAATTTTCCTTGTAAAAACTGGGGCAAAAAATTTTGTTCGTTTGTTTGTTTTTGTACCCGAGCATGTCTAACATCGAGGCACAGGGGTGCGAGACGACCGATGGAATGAGTCTCAATCCAGAATAAAGAAAAGAACAAAAAGAAATGAATTCAAATATTAAAGCAAACAAAGGTGCGAATTGCTCACAAGCTCTGTCGATCCCGCTTTGACCCAATGCTGAAGGAAGAAACAACACCTACAACTTGCGAGCATCAAGATTCAGATCGGAGTCTACAACAAAATCAGCTAAGACTCGAGATCAAGCTCAAGGAAATTTATAGAAAGGAATCTTGTAACTCATAGTTGATAGGCATAGCTAGCTTAGCTTTGATTTTCCTTTTGGTATAATAAAGAGGTCAGCAAGCATTTGCAGCAGCAACAACAGTGAAATCATAACTCCTGGTAGTCCCAGCTACCAAACCATCTAGAACTACACTGACCTGATTCCTTTATAGCCAAGGATTTGTAGGCAACCTTTGAAGCAGGGTTCGATCAGACGGTTTTCAAAAATGTTTCTCTTGGATTGCCAAGCAGGCAAAAATCTCTCATGATTGCTCATTTATCTTTGCTCGACAACCCTTCGTGTTTTCGAGCATAGAGGGGGAGCTGTGAGCATGTGATTTTTGTCTCGCTTGAATTATTCCTATAGAATACATAAAATTAGGTTTTTTCCTTTAATTATTTGATTTTTAGGATTTAATCGCATGTTTGTTTGCATATTTATGTGCATATTTAGTTAGTATAATTCATAAAAATACAAAAAATATAGAACCTTTGCATTTAGGACTCAATTTTATATTTTTTTAGTTTTATTTGTTAATATTAACAAAAAAAAGAGAAAATAATAGAAAATAGTCCTTTTACATTTTTTATTTAGTTTTCTTTTAAATTGGGATTTAGTTAATTTTAGATAACATAATTAGTATAGTTTTAGATTTAAATCAGGTTTTATTTTTATTGTTAACAAAATCTGAAAAAAAAAAAAATTAAAAAGAAAGGAAATGAAAAAAACTAAGGAAAATAGGGTCTTGATAAAAGACCCATTTTTTTCAACCCTAGCCCAAGCCAAACCCACCAAATTCGGTCCCAATCCAGCCCAAACCCATAAATCACCCGGTCCAGCTTTTGTTACAACGAAACGACGTCGTTTCTTAGCCCTTTAGTCGTGTCTGTTGGATCACATCAATCCAACGGTCCGGAACTAACTAGGATGTTTGGTATTTAAATGTCGGATCTCCCCCCCGACCCCTCAATCACCTCTCAAAACACCTCAATATACACCTGAGTAACTCCACCGCTCCCCTGCCGTCTCCCACCGTCCGCCACCGGCCGGAAATCACCTCCACCGGCGGCGATTCTCCAAAGACCTCCAAAATCATACCATACCTTCCCCTTCACCTCCCCATTCCATATCCACACTCCGTTTCCTTCAAATCCTAGCCAAATCTCTCGAATCTTGAATCAAAGAGAGGAGGCTAAACCCTAAACCATCCAAATCCAACAAAACTAACACCATATAGTCTCCTCATCTCCTTTGTTACGAATCCACAATCCATAGTCTTCGAATCTTCCCTGAAGTGTTCGAATTTCAGATCGAAAATCACCTAGAACCCTAATTTTGTAAAGTTAAAGATTAATGAGGTCTGGGCTATAATAGCCGTTAATTATGTGTTTTCTCATGAAAACACATAATTAAGGACAATTATAGCCCAGGTAAATCCAAGAAAACTTACCCGATTCGAGTTAGTCAAAAATAAAGGCTAAATTAGTAACTTTTCTTTCTCCTTTGATTTTTTTTTTATTTCGCATATGATGTTCCCTCCCTGATTAATTGTTCTTCATGTTAATTGATTTAGAATTCTTAGGGTTTTTAATTGATTTTTTTTATTTCTATCAATGCTGTTTTTGTTTTTGTGCCGTTAATTTGACTTTCAACTTTTGTTAACTTGTCGTTAATTGTTAGTTTACTGATTGTTAGAATTAATTTTCATGTTTTGATTAGTTAGATTGCTTGATTAGTTCAATTCTTAGGATTTGTTTGGTTATAGCTGAATGATTCCAGCCCCTAGATAATCAACCATGGTTATTTGACCAAGTTAACAGGGCTGGAGTTAATTTTGACTAGGTTAGTAATTTAAAATCCAAATTAAGGGCAGTATAGGTATTTCAAAATATAGGATAGTGCAGTAACTGAAATTGAAAATTCCTAGAACTTTCTAGATCGGGTTCCAATTAGAATTTCAGGGATTTAATGGTCTAACTTGGGCAACAAGCCAATAAATAAGGGACTAACTAGCTAAAAAATTAAAAAATAAAAGAGGGACTTAGGGGTAAAACAGAAATCTGAAGGCTGCCCTAAGCTCTGCCTATAAAAAGGCATACTCCTTGCCTTATTGAACAAGTTTTGAAATCTGAAAAAATCCACACAACTTTCTAGAAGCCTTAGAGATCCAAAATTCTGAAAATTTCGAAATTCCAATTCTAGATCTTATAGAAAAAATCAAAAAATCCAAAAAAATTTAGTTGAAGAAATACTGAAAACTCTAAAACTTCATATAGCCAAAAACTCCCAAAAATCACTGTTCCATTGAATTTATAGAGTGATCTCGAAGTTTCAGGTTCTGAAATTCAATTTCCAGCTTGAATAAGGTTAAACAATGGTTTGGACAGTCCTGTTAATTCGGTAGTGAAGGTTCTAGAGGTCCTGGGGGTTAAATCAAGTCAATTTTGGGTCATTCAAGCTTATTTTTGGTTGTTTACTAGTTTTGCCATCTGAAATCAACTCCTGTGCCGATTGACACTATTTTTTGGGTTTAAAATCGATCTAATTGTTGTTGTGTGTTGCTATCTGCCTAACTGACCTCAATTTCATTTCATTTCATTTTGTTCAAATTCCAGGTACATGTTCCGGATCCTTTTGATGTAGCTTTCAAAAACTGGAAATAAGATGAAGATGGTCTTGTTTCTTATTATTGATCCATATACATTAGTTCATGGCAACTCCATTAGTCTTATTAATTGGGTAAATCGTCACTGTAACTAATTTGAACTGCTGAACTGTATTTCATTTATTTACAACCCCTGTTGGTTGGAGTTTTGCCTGATTCTATTGTTGAACACTGTGCATAATGCATTTCAAAGTATAGTGTAAGCCATGTGCACCTAAATACTGTGTATGATGTCCGCTCTAGTAGTATAACACATGTTTATTGCCATGTTAGTTGGAATCAGCTTTACAGGCAATAACTAGAGTTGTAGAGTTCTAGAACTTATGCATTTCGTCCATTTATTTGCAATTAAAAGTTTTAGTAGATTCATTCCCTATTTCAATCCATGAATTAGTTCAAAACAAAGAATGTGTGAAATGAGGTTTAACTTTTATATATTGGTAAAATTTCAAAAATTTAGTACGTTGATCCATCAGTATAACTATAGCTTGAAGATGAGCATGAAATTTGGATTTAGTTTTGCATATTACTTTTGTTTTGCCTATTACTTGCATATTGAAAACGAAATCTAAACAGTTAGCCCCATAATTTGATATAACAATGAAAGCCTGGAGTTTAAAAACCATTTGCATATCGTGTTGGCATCATTGGCTTGGGCCGATTGGGCCATAAAGTCTAAGTTTAATATTGGCCCATTCGCATGGCAGTGGGCTGGACCATTATTATCTCAGCAAACCATTTAAGTCTGCTACATTGTAAGTCGTGCCCCCTGTTTGCTTCAAATTTGGGCTTACTCTAAGGCCCCAAACTTGGATAGCCATTGCATCTTAAGTTTAAATGAATTTTCCCTGGTTAAGCTTTCAGCCCAATATGTCGGAAATCCTGGATCCGATGGTTTAAATGCAATTTTGGGCCTCCTGAGTTAAGTAGCATATTTGAATTAAGAGGTTTTTCTCTTGTTTAAATGTGTACTTAAGCTTGAGGCCTAAATCCTTGAATGCTTTTAATAATAGTAATTAATAATGCTAATTAATTAAGGCCCTTTTTGAGATAATCCTTAATAGAAGAACAATAGTTTCTTTTGGACGGCCTTTAAAATAATTTGAGGTGCGCCGCGCCAAATAAAATCATAAACTGTGTGTCCCTCTTTAATTACTTTATTAAAAATATTTAGAACTTGGGACGTGCCATTTAGCGAATTTTCATGGCCTCCCGCAAAGTTAATAACACGTTAGTCACTTTAGGCACGCTCTTTAATAATTTTACTTTCCTAAACTCGGGTGTGTATTTCATGTGACCCAAATTCAAATCTCAAAACATTGAATAAAATGTGTCAAAGATCCGGGTGCATTTCATGTGACGTGATCCAAAAATATATTTTAAACGACGTTCAATTTCATAAAAATTAATTAAAAGCGATAAATAATTGTAAAAGTGCACTATAGGATGGCATGTATTAAAATCATATTTTTAGCCAATTATAATAGTTTAAGCGACCGTGCTAGAATCACGAGATCCGGAGGTGCCTAACACCTTTCCTCGGGTTAACAAAATTTCTTATTCAGAATTTCTGGCTCGCAAACTCCATTCAGGAAGTCAAAATTTCCTCTATTTAGGATTCAAGGTAAACTGGTGACTTGGGACACCAAAAGCCAAACCTATCCCAAGTGGCGACTCTAAAATAAATAAATAATCTCATTTCGAATAATGTCACTTAAATTGGAAAAACTCCCTTATACATTATCCTTCGGGGTGGTGTGTAAAAAAGGAGGTATGACAGCTCTGGGGACTCTGCTGGGGATACGAACCCAGAACTTCGGTTCAGGGTTTAAGAATTCAAGCTTAGAATAACTGCTATATTAGGCCTTATTTGATTTTCCTACATGTTCCATGCTACATGTGCTAAATGCTTTACCGCTTTGATATTTGTGAACTGTATATATAAACTGCTGTGAAACCCTTTCTCTCTCTGAGTCTTCTACATCATGGAGAAGGGTGCACTTCGTGTGACTTCTCTTCTGTTTAGAGTCATATCCCATTTAGAACGAGGTTCG
>MU759715.1:0-30132 GCA_026770625.1 Nicotiana glauca | reverse complement strand
CCCCCCCTCCCGGCTCGAGTTGTCTGCTCGGGTAAGCTAGGTCTAGAACAACAAACCCAGGGCTTAAATCTAGTATGCCTCATGCCGGACCCCTAGTAGGAACGTTTGTTTGCATCATGTACATCTGACTTAGGGGGACTCAACACAGGGGTTGGGTCCGTCTAGGACAGGTGACCTGAAATGAAAAGACCATCGTGATGCATCTTACGTGCTACTTGTGCATTTATTTGCTCGGCTTTGCATGTTGACCGGCTTGTAAATAATGGGAGAGAGTTGAAGGAAAATAGCAGTGTTAAGGTTAATTGAGGGTACCCACTAGTTTTGAAAAACCAATATCCCAATAGTACTAAAATGCTGCCGGATTTTTTTTCTTTTTAAAAAAAAAAGAGAGAAAAAGATTCTTCAAAAAAAAGGAAATAAAATATTTGGTTTTGACAAATTTGCCCGAACTACGCCAGTTTGATTCTCACCGGATGTGAGATACGTAGGCAACTCTCATCGGGTCCAACTTCCCTTTTTGAAAAAATGACTAAAGAATAAAAAAATTAATTTTTGTCACAAATAAGTCGGGTGATGTCATTCTTGTTAAAATAAGCCGAATGTCCCCAAAAGGGGCGTCAGAAGGCTATTTTGCAAGAACAGCCACCCTGAGTCATTTTTAAACGGTTAGCGGGCACAGCCTTAAAATCTTCTTCCCCGTAGTGCTGAAAGGCCGTATCCGCAAAACCATTTCTTTGTTAAATAAATTTTTTGAAAAATAGCCACTTTTTCTTTTGGGTCAAAATAAAGCCTTAAATCATTTTAAATATGCAGGATGAGTAGAATTGACATTGAATCCTTCTCAGTCCTGAGTGAGATCCCTTTGAAGCTCCACATGTGGTGGAATGACCTAGGAAAGGGTAGCAGAGAAACAGTGAAAAAGATTCTGGGTGGCCTGGTCGGATTATTGAACATTAAGCCAAGGCCGGATATTATACCTTTTTGGGACCCAACTCGTAACGTGTTCAGGTTATCAGACTTTGAGCTTACACCGACATTAGAGGAGGTTGCAGAGTATGCAGGCCTTACGGAAACCTCAGGGGTCGATATCCAATGGCACCGAGACCGGTAACTCTACACAAATTTCTGGACTTATTGAGTATCAGCCGGATGTTCAAGATAAGAATCTATCAGAAGGATATTGTACACTCCACTTCTTGTACCACCGATATGGTAACCCGCGAGGTTTTGAGGAGCCCAACACTGGTTTGACACACGCTGGAAACAAAGATAAGTGGGAAGCACGGCGAGGATTATCTTTCATGGTAGCTTTCTTGGGAGTCGTGACCTGTCCCCAAAAAGATGGTCACATAGATATCGGCCTCGTGGGAATGCTAGATGTGGATATAAAGAAAACCAACAGCACGGCGGTTCCTTTGATTGTGGCTGAAATATATCGAGCTTTGACCAAATGCCGAGAAGGGGGTAAATTCTTTCAGGGTTGCAATTTGTCGCTACAACTATGGATACAAGAGCACCTATGCCACTGGACTGGGTACATGAACTACGGCTTAACTGGGCTGAGTTGTATTGAAGAATTTAATCTCCCTATAGGGTTCTGCGCCCTACAGGGTTCTGCGCCAACTATATGCTCCCTACAGGGTTCTGCGCCAATTGGGGAGATTCCAAACCGTCCACGGTGATGAAGATCTGAGCAAACAAGTCATCGAAGTATGCCCAAAAGCTGCATTTCTGGAGGGAAAAATCCGCCAGATATGGAATGAATGTAGATATCTTGAGCCCAAAACCGTAGTGCGGGATCAGGCTAAAGGCAAAGTGGACCCGAAATACTTGGTCTGGTTTGGCAAAAGATTTCAAATTCTTGAGAGACCGCCAAAAGGCCACATGTACAATAATTTACAGACGGGGCCCAGGTACAATGGTATTGGCTAGCCAAACAAAAGGAATACAGAGCCCGAATAGGAGCATTGGAAAAACAGGTTCAAGATCTTTAGTTTGAAAATAGCTTGCAAGCCGCAGCCGATGAAGGTGACAAAAAGAAACTGACCCAAGAGAATGAGGCTCTTATGGCTCAAATCTGACAAATGAAAACAGCGACTAAAAATCAAGAAAGAAGTCGCTCCGTTGAAAGATTGATAAACGGGCTGAAAAGGCAAGTCTCAGAGTCCCAGGAAGAGTTGGAGAAATCTGAAGGGAATATAACAAAACTCTAGGCATAGTGGGCAAAGAGGACAGAAGAAAGGGCCAAATTTGTGCAACAAATGAAAAAAATTATGAGGGAACTATTGTTAATCTGAAAAGAAAAGTGAATACCCTTAAAAACAAGGCAGCCCAGCGGGACAAAGAATTTCATGCTGAGAGGGAACACTGCTATAGGCTAATGGCCAAGATGGAGAAAGAAATGAAGCTGTTACAAGACCATCACATCCACGACTCCCATGTGCTAGAGGCTCGCAACTAGCAGATAAGCCGACTACTTCAGGAAAAAGGCCGGATCAGAGAAAGAATTAGATCCATTGTGGATTATATTGTCATGAAATGTCAAGCAGGCAAAAGAATGAGTCGCACTACCTTCTTTACTACAGTGATGATTTTTGTTCGGCAAGTTATGAATGATTTGGAGCAGTTACAAGGGGGTCTTGCACGTAGGCCTGCGGCAATGCCGAATGACGCCCCGCGGCCCCAGGATTTGAAGCTTTAATGTACTCCTAGTTATCAAGTCTGTATTTTGTTATTTTGAGTCTGTTTTGTAATTTTCCTTTTTAAGAAAAACAAATAGTCTAGTATGTTTGTAATCAAAGTTTTATTAATGAAAAAATGAAAAAATCCCGAAAACTATTTCCTTATTCTTATTTGCTAGAACTATGCTTGGTCTGATTCATGCGGGGTCATGATACGTAGGCAATATCTATAAGATTCGACCGTAACCCTAAGAAAAAAAATAATATAATTGGGGGGAAGAAAATGAAAGGAAAAACAAGAGGGGAAAAGAAACACAAAAGGAGAAAATAAGGAAAAACTGAGGGAAAGAAACCATGGCAAAGTCAAGAAAATGGAAAGGAAAGAAAAATCAAAATGAGAGAAAACCAGAAAGAGAAAGAAAAGGCAAGGAAAAAGAAATCAAAAGAAAGGGAATGGGAAGGAAGTCGGGATGACGCATGCAACCGTTGCAAACATGTAGACACTCATTTAACTGTATAGGTGCATAACACCCTAATGTGCGGTTACCTATCTGTTACTTGTCTCAAACTAACCGTTTGTTGCTGTCAAATTCCAAATTTGGTTTATAGAAACGGTGGTTGGTTTTTGGTAAACTGGCATCGCATCAGTATTTTACCAGATTAAAAGGAAATATAGAAATATCGTCTGAAATGACTTTGCCACCAGTTCTCATCACTGAAGACAGCCAAATCTCAGGGATCTCGGCTTTTGAGTCTGCCACAGCTAAAGAAAACTAGATATCACGTCTCCGAGTTATGGAGATGTGGGATGCATGGACTAACGGAAGAGATCCTCCAAATGCTATCCTTGGCTTTCCTAAGTTGTTCCCGAGATCCAGGGGTACTTCTAACATCCCCATCAGTCATCTGAATACCCCATTGGGACAACCAACCATGTCTGCTCACTTTGTAGGAACACCTTCTGAGGTACGCCCCCAGGTGTTCACATCAGGAGTAGCTCTCAATATCTTTATCGCTCCACCATGCTCCGCTACCACACAGCCTTCGCTACCTAGGCATGTTTTTTATTCCCCGGCTTTCACTTTCCAAAATCCTATTTTTCAAGCGGATCCTCCTCAATATCCCACATACACGCGGATCCTCCTCAATATCCCACATACACTTACTCTCAGCCACCCCCGTTCGAGTCCACACCCAGACAAGATAAAACTCATAAAGCTCCTGAACAGGATGAGATGGCAAAAAATATGAGGAGTTTAGAGCAGAGTTTAAAAAATATGCAAGGTTTAAGCGGGCAGAAGAGTATTTCTTATAATGATCCGTGCATGTTTCCTCACGTGCACCTGCCCATGGGATTCAAAATGCCAAAGTTTGAGAAATATGATGGGCATGGTGACCCTATTGCTCACCTTAAAAAGTATTGTAATCAATTGTGTGGGGCTGGCGGAAAAGAGGAGTTGTTAATGGCTTACTTTGGAGAAAGTTTGGTAGGCATAGCTTCGGAATGGTATATGGATCAGGACATATCTCGATGGCACATTTGGGACAATCTTGGCAGAGATTTTGTTCGACAATTTCAGTACAACATAAACATTGCGCCAGACAGGAACTCCTTGGCAAATCTAAAGAAGAAATCCTCAGAAAGTTTTTGGGAGTATGCGATTAAGTGGAGCCAGCAAGCATCGAGGGTGAAACCTCCAATGGATGAAGTGGAAATGGTCACCGTATTTATTCAAGCCCAGGAAGCCGATTACTTCCAGAACATGATGTCGGCTATGGGCAAACCTTTCGCAGAGGCAATTAAGATCGGCGAAATAGTGGAGAATGGTTTGAAAACGGGTAGAATCTTGAGCCAGTCAACCATCAGAGCAACCTCCCAAGCCATTCAAGGCGGGTCTGGAGGAATGGCTAAAGAAAAGAAGAAAGAAGAAACGTCTATGGCAGCATCAGGGGCAAGAAGACACCGTGCTCCCAAACCCATGTTTTCTGAAAGAACCCCTCAACATTACTACCCTCATTATGACATGGCTTATGCTCCTCCACCTTATGTGGTCATGAACGCTCTACCCTTTGCCTGGCCACAGCCATATGCCAATAAAAATCAAGCCCCATTCCCAAGAAATCAGCCTCCCTACTAGAACCACCATAATCCTCGACCTCCGCAGAATAACTTTCCTGCCCGGGAGCCACCTGGAAAAAAAAATTTTACCCCAATTGGTGAATCTTACGCTAATCTATTCCCAAAACTGGTCCAAATGGGTCTACTATAGTCGGTCCCCCAAACGAGGCAAAACCCAGCATCACCTGCCTTCAGAGCCGGTGTCAGGTGCATTTATCATACAGGGGCAGAAGGCCATAATAAAAATGACTGTTGGACTATCAAACGAGCGGTGGAGAAATTAATAGAGTAGGGGAAGATAGTGATAAGGGACAAGGAGGTCCCAAATATGACTAACAATCCATTGCCAGCCCACAATAATGGACCCGTGATTGGGATGATCTGTGAGGATAAAGAGTTCAATCCGGCACTAAAAGTTATCATTGCTATTGCTGACGCAGAAAGAAAGCCAGGGGTTGCCCCGAAGCAAGATAAAGAGGAGAAGAAAAACAAAGTCACCAAGACGAAGCCAGAAAAGAAAGTTGAAACCAGAACAGAAGCGATACCTCCCAAGGACGGAGTTCTCTATGTCCCGCAAAGCCGTCAAGAAAAGAAGCTGATTGTGAGCCCTCCAAAGAAATTGGAAGTGAAAAAGGGAACACAAGTGTACGTACCCAAGCAAGCCTATGTGGTTCGAGGGACAATCAAACCACCTCGGCTGAGTGAGCCAGTGGTTATTGGACGCGTAGCACAGAAGCCTATGACCAACCCTGCTACAGTGTCGTGGAATTATCATCAGACGATGGTTACGTATAAAGGGAAAGAGATCTTGGGAGAGCTTCCATAAAATGTTCCTGCTGAAAAGTACTCAAATATAGAAGAGGTAAACAACGCTACCAAAAGGCGTTTCCCGCCTAAGAAACCTGTGAGTGTTGAGGAAGCAGAAGTTTTCTTTCATAAGATGAAAATAACCGACTATGACTTGGTCGATCAGTTGCGAAAATGTCCTGAACAAGTGTCTTTACTGTTATTACTGTTGAAATCCCCTGAGCATCAAAAGGTGTTAATGAAGACTCTGAATGAAGCCTACGTGCCAGTCGAAACCTCGGTGGAACAACTTGAAAGAATGGCGGAAAGGTTCTTTGTTGTCAATCAAATCTCATTCAGCAAAATGACTTGCCTCCAGAGGGAGCTGCTCACAACAAAGCCTTGCACTTAACCGTTAAATGTGAAGGGTATTATATAAAGCGATTCATGGTAGACGGAGGTTCGGGTGTTGACATTTGCCCACTCTCCACACTTTAGAGAATGGAAATCGGGACTGGGAGGATTCGTCCCAATAATGTCTGTGTGAGAGCCTTTGACGGCATCAAAAGAGATACCATCGGGGAAATTTACCAAATCTTGACCATTGGACCGGTGGACTTCGAGGTGACGTTCCAAGTGCTGGATATAGAGACGTCTTATAATTTTCTTCTGGGAAGGCCTTGGATCTACGCCCCTGGAGCTGTACCTTCTACCCTCCACCAGATGGTAAAATTTGAATATGAGGATCAGGAAATTATGGTTCATGGAGAAGATGAACAGTCGATCTATCGAGACCCATCTGTCCCCATGCCTAGAAGCGAGGGAAGGTAGTGAACACATAGTCTACCAAGCATTCGAATTTGTGGTGGCGGATCAGCATGAAGAAGGAAACCTTTGCCCTCAACCTTTCATATACAATGCCTCGATTATGGTGGCCAAGAAAATTATCAAACATGGTTTAAAGCCAGGAAAGGGACTTGGAAAATCTCTGCAAGGAATATCTAAGTTGGTAACTCTGCCTACGACCGAAAAGTTCTTCGGGATAGGTTTCCATTCTACCCCAGATGATGTAAAGCGGGAAGATGAGAGAAAGAAGGAAGGATGGGTCTTTCCACAGCCATTGCCACATTTGTATGAAACCTTTGTCAAGCTGAAGTACAGTGAAGAGGAAGCCGATGAGGTTTTCGCAGCTTAAGAAATTGAGGAAATATGTGGGGCAATGAGAAAAGTACTCTACGAAACCCACATGGTTCAGCCGGGAGAGGGCACTAGCACCGCTGAGGTGTTATACATGGGACCAAGTTCCAAGCTTCAAAATTGGAAGGCTCCGCCACTTTTGATCAGGCGAGAGTCTCGGTAGACCTGTCCTGCTACTTTTTCTGCATCCCGAGTTATTCCAGGGTGTAACTTGGATGTTTCTTTTAGTTTCTTGTCTTTAAACTCCCAATGTAAACCCTGTTATCTTCCCAATTCCAATAAATGAAATCATTATTTCATCGTTCATTTTTCTCTTTATTCTTTCTGATTTTCTTTATTTTCCTCTTTTATTTCTTCTTTTCAGTTATAAGAATGCGGCTTTAAATAACATAACATGCTTGAGGACTTCATGCCCAGAACCAAACACGCTGTCTAATTGTGAAATAATGAACCAAGAACCGGAATATGATGAAGAAGAGGCTTTTAGGGAAATAAATCGAGAACTGGAACAATTTGAGAATAAACCTAAGCCAAATTTGAATGATACCGAGCCGGTTAACTTGGGAAATTCTGAGGAAATCCGGAAAACCAAAATAAGCATTCACATAGATAAGAAAACTCGAGATGCGATAATTCAACTCCTGTTTGTGTTTAAAGATGTGTTTGCTTGGTCGTATGACGACATGCCAGGGCTGATTGTTGATCTAGTGGTGCATAAGTTGCCAATTTACCCTGATTGCCCTCCGGTCCAGCAAAAGCAAAGAAAGTTTAAAACTGACATCAGCGACAAGATCAAAGAAGAAATCACGAAACAGTTGAAAGCGGGGGTAATCCGAGTAGTTCGGTACACTACATGGCTGGCTAATGTAGTCCCAGTTCCAAATAAAAATGGGAAAACCCGGGTGTGCGTAGATTACAGAGATTTGAATAGGGCAAGTCCCAAAGACAATTTCCCTTTTCCCAACATCCACATCCTTGTTGATAATTGCACCAAGTATGAGATACAGTCCTTTGTGCATTACTATGCAGGATATCACCAGGTGTTAATGGATGAAGAAGACGCAGAGAAAACGGCCTTCACCACACCCTGGGGTACATACTATTATCGGGTTATGCCATTTGGTCTGAAGAATGCTGAAGAAACATATATGAGGGCCATGACCGCCATCCATTATATGATGCATTAGGAGATAGAGGTGAAGGTGGACGGCGTAATCATCAAGTCCCGAACTCAGGATGGTCACGTTCAAGATTTGAGAAAATTCTTCGAGCGGTTGCACAAATATGATCTGAAGCTAAACCTGGCTAAATATGCATTTGGATTTCCGTCGGGCAAACTTTTGGGCTTCAGAGTCAGCAGGAGAGGTATCGAGTTAGACCCAACAAAGATAAAGTCTATCCGGGATTTGCCTCCTCCAAGAACTAAGAAGGATGTGATGAGCTTGTTGGGAAGATTAAACTATATCAGCCGGTTCATTGCTCAACTGACTTCCACATGTGAGCCCATATTCAAGCTACTGAAGAAAGATGCAGCAGTCAAGTGGACGGATGAATATCAAGAAGCCTTCGACAAGATCAAAGAATATCTGTCAAATCCTCCAGTCTTGGTCCCACCAGAGCCAGGGAGACCTCTTTTCTTGTATCTGACGGTATTGGAAAATTCTTTTGGCTGTGTCCTCGAGCAAAACGATGTAACTGGGAAGAAAGAACAGGCAATCTACTACTTGAGTAAGAAGTTCACCAGTTATGAAGCAAAATATACTCTGTTGGAAAGAACCTGTTGTGCCTTGACTTGGGTCGCTCAGAAGTTAAGACATTATCTACAAGCTTACACCACCTACCTCATAACCAGGTTGGATCCGTTGAAGTACATATTCCAGATACCAATGCCCATAGGGAGATTAGCAAAATGGCAGATTCTGCTAACTGAATTCGACATAGTCTACGTCACCCGCACGGTGATGAAAGCCCAAGCATTGGCATATCATTTGGCTGAAAATCCGGTTGACGAGGAATACCAACCGTTGGGCACTTACTTCCCAGATGAAGAGGTAAACTCAATAGAAGCAATCTCTGAAGATACTCATGCTTGGAAAATATTGTTTGATGGAGCAGTAAACGCCAGAGGTGTGGGAATTGGGGCAATCTTAATCTCACCTACTAGTCAACATTACTCGGCTACAGCCAGGCTTAGGTTCTTCTGCACGAACAATACCGCTGAGTATGAAGCCTGCATCATGGGCATGAACATGGCGATTGACCAAGATGTTGAAGAATTATTGATCATGGGGGATTCCGATTTGATTATCCCGCAAGCCCAGGGAGAGTGGGAGACCCGAGATGTTAAGTTCATTCCCTATCGGCAGCATGTGGAAGATCTCAAAAAGCGGTTCAAGTCGATAGAATTTAGGTACATACCTCGGCGTGTCTTGTACAAGAGGACCCCGGACCTCAACTTGTTGAGATGTGTTGACGCCGAGGAAGCCGGAAGAATTATGCATGAGGTACACGCGGGAGTGTGCGGACCTCATATGAATGGGTATGTTTTAGTAAAGAAAATCCTTTGGACAATATATTATTGGATAACTATAGAGAAAGACTGCTTCAGTTTTGTCCAAAAATGCCATCAATGTCAGGTGCACGGGGATTTGATTCATGCACCTCCAACAGAACTGCATCCTATGTCAGCATCTTGGCTATTTGTTGCTTGGGTCATGGACGTCATTGGGCCAATTGAGCCAAAACCTTCAAACGGACATAGATTCATATTGTTTGTTATTGACTACTTCACGAAGTGGGTTGAAGCCATCACTCTCAAGTCAGTCACCAAGAAAGCTGTGGTAGATTTTGTGCACTCTAATCATATTTGCCGCTTTGGCATTCCTGTAGCTATCATCACAGACAATGCTGCCAACCTGGATAGTCATTTAATGGGAGAAGTATGCGAATAATTCAAAATAATGTATAGAAACTCCACTCCCTACAGGCCCAAAGCCAATGGTGCTGTTGAAATAGCGAATAAGAACATCAAGAAGATTCTGAGAAAGATGATTCAAAGCTCCATACAATGGCATGGAAAGTTGCCTTTTGCATTACTTGGATATCGCACCATGGTGCGCACATCGGTAAGAGCAACCCCATACCTGTTGGTTTATAGAACTGAGGCTATTATACCCGTAGAGGTAGAAATCCCTTCGCTCCGGATAATCGTTGAAGCAGAGATTGAGGATAGTGAGTGGGTAAAGACTCGGCTGGAGCAGTTGTCATTAATTGATGAAAACCGGATGGCTGCGGTTTGTCACAGACAGTTGTACTAACAAAGAATGGCCCGCGCTTATAACAAGAAAGTGCATCCCAGGAATTTTGAAGCGAGCCAACTCGTGTTAAGACGCATTCTCCCTCATCATCAGGAAGCAAAAGGAAAATTTGCTCCTAATTGGAAAGGTCCATATATTATCAGAAAGATATTGCCTAGAGGAGCATTGTATCTAGAAGTCATCGAAGGAAATGATTCCGAAGCAGCAGTCAATACATATGCAGTAAAAAGGTACTATGTTTAGGCCCTCTACGATGATGACTTTTGTGCAATTGAGATGACGAATGCTTTCCTTCCTGCTATCCAAACACTGTCGACCCTTCGCAAACCCATTTGAGCCGGCTACGCTTCTTTGGCTACCCTCTTTGGAACCCAGAAGTGCTATAAAAAACGAAAATGATGTAAAGATAAAGAAAGAAAAAAAACAAAAAAACAAAAAAAATAACAAAACAAAAACAACAAAAAAAAAACAAAATATTTCCTGAACTACATCTGGCTTGATTCCGAAAGGATACGTAGGTGGCCTCTCTCTGGGTTCAGTCACACCAAAAACAAAATCCCAATTCCTACAAGAAAGTGAAACTGGTGCAGATGATATAATGGCTCGGCCATGAGCCCGCCAAAATAGTTCCAAAGTTGTAATTCCGTCCAAGAGTCTTTCTACCTAGAAACCTTGTCCAAGTCCTTCCAATCAATTGGCAAAGGTTTGGGAAGTGAAAAACATCATTGATGGAATCTGATACAATTCAAGTTGAGAGAAATAAAATAAGAGAGTCTTATCGGTGAAAACCTACGGGCACTATAAGGCGATGGTGAGCAGAGAAAATGAAAATGAGAGAGTCCGCTTAGTGAAAACTCATAAAGAGCACTATCGGGCGACGGTAAGAAGAGAAATAAGAAAGGTCTATTGGCGAAACCCCGCAAAGGGCGCTGTCGGCCAAAAAGAAGACATCTCGTCGCTAAAGAGTCCTGGCAAGGTTCTCGGGTTTTGAAATACGGATTAATGGGTTTACGAGAAGTTGAAAAGTTTGTGCGGGTCGGACATCCAGTCCAAGAAACATATCATGTCTACTTGAAGCCGGCATGCACTCCCCAGATAAGTCCTTCTTTTTCCCAGAAAGGGACGCTTTTTTTTAAACTCATCTCCTTGCCTTTGTTTACTTTTCTTTGAATCCCTTTCGTTTTAATTCTGATTTCGGGACTATTGCAAAGAAAAGGTGGAAGGAGTAGTTTTACAGAGCTTCGCCTAGCAAAAGCCCAAGAAAGAACCCAGCCTCAGCAGGTGCGTCAAGCCAATCCCGAATGGCCATGATTATGGATTCTTTCAAAGCAAGGACATTGAAAAGGAAACAAAGTCAAGGACAAAGATTCTCAGCGTAAAGTAAAGTGGAAAAGTTAAAGCCCCACATGGGCAAATCGTCATGAAATCCTGAAGGCTGAGTCCTCCGATTTGAAAGAGAGAGTAGTCCTCAAAACCAACAAGCAGCAGAGGCTAGGCCGGGATCAAGCAATCAAGACCACAAAACCAACCACCGTTTCAAACTAAAGAATTGTTCTTTGTTGAAATAGGTGCCATCCAGGCAACTGTGCAAAAAGCAGGTGCAGCCAAAAGAAAAGAAACGCGCAAGTGCTAAAACAACTTTGCAGCCAATAATCAGTGCAAAAGGGAAGTTTCCTTCAAGCTCCTTCTTGCATCTTATCAGAAAATAATAAAAAAGAGAGACATAAAAAAAGAAGAAAATCCCCAAAAATAATAGTTTAGAATTCCCAGCATCAGCCTGGTACTTTCTTAGCCAACATTATGGCTCCAACCCCTGAGTTGAGTATTTTCCTTTTAGCCAACATTAGGGCTCCAACCCCTGAGTTGATCATTTTTCTTTGAGCCAACATTAGGGATCCAACCCCTGACTTGAGCGTTTTCCTTTAGCCAATATTAGGGTTCCAACCCCTGAGTTGAGCGTTTTTCCTTTAGCCAACATTAGGGCTCCAACCCCTGAGTTGAGCGTTTTTCCTTTTAGCCAACACTAGGGCTCCAACCCCTGAGTTGAGCATTTTTTCATTTAGCCAACATTAGAGATCCAACACCTGAGTTGAGCGTTTTCCTTTTAGCTAACATTAGGGCTCCAACCCCTGGGTTGAGTATTTTTCCTTTAGCCAACATTAGGGCTCCAACCCCTGAGTTGAGCGTTTTTCCCTTAGCCAACATTAGGGCTCCAACCCCTGAGTTGAGAGTTTTCCTTTTAGCCAATATTAGAACTCCAACCCATGAGTTGAGCGTTTTTCCTTTAGCCAACATTAGGGATCCAACCCCTGAGTTGAGCGTTTTCCTTTTAGCCAAAATTAGGGCTCCAACCCCTGAGTTGAGCATTTTTCTTCTAGCCAACATTAGGGCTCCAACCCCTAAGTTGAGCATTTTCCTTTAGCCAACATTAGGGCTCCAACCCCTGAGTTGAGCATTTTTCCTTTAGCCAATATTAGGGCTCCAACCCCTGAGTTGAGCGGTTTTCCTTTTAGCCAATAATAGGAATCCAACCCCTGAGTTAAGAGTTTTTTCCTTTATCCAACATTAGGGCTCCAACCCCTGAGTTGAGCGTTTTCCTTTTAGCCAACTTTAGGGCTCCAACCCCTAAGTTGAGCGTTTTTCCTTTAGCCAACATTAGAGCTCCAACCCTTGAGTTGAGCGTTTTCCCTTAGCCAACATTAGGGCTCCAACCCCTAAGTTGAGCGTTTTCATTTTAGCCAACATTAGCGCTCCAACCCCTGAGTTGATCGTTTTTCATCTAGCCAACATTAGGGCTCCAACCCCTGAGTTGAGCGTTTTTACTTTAGCCGACATTAGGGCTCCAACCCCTGAGTTGAGCGTTTTTCCTTTAGCTAACATTAGGGCTCCAACTCCTGAGTTGAGCGTTTTCCTTTTAGCCAACATTAGGGCTCCAACCCCTGAGTTGAGCATTTTTCTTCTAGCCAACATTAGGGCTCCAACCCCTGAGTTGAGCGTTTTCCTTTTAGCCAACATTAGGGCTCCAACCCCTGAGTTGAGCTTTTTCCTTTTAGCCAACATTAGGGATCCAACCACTGAGTTGAGCGTTTTTCTTCTACCCAACATTAGGCTCCAACCCCTGAGTTGAGCGTTTTCCTTTTAGCCAACATTAGGGCTCCAACCCCTGAGTTGAGCATTTTTCCTTTAGCCAACATTAAGGCTCCAACCCTGAGTTGAGCGTTTTTACCTTAGCCAATATTTGGGCTCCAACCCCTGAGTTGAGTGTTTTCCTTTTAGCCAACATTAGGGCTCCAACCCTTGAGTTGAGTGTTTTTCCTCTAGCCAACATTAGGGCTCCAACCCCTGTTTTTCCTCTAGCCAACATTAGGGCTCCAACCCCTAAGTTGAGCGTTTTCCTTTTATCCAACATTAGGGCTCCAACCCCTGAGTTGAGCATTTTCATTTAGCCAACATTAGGGCTCTAACCCTTGAGTTGAGCATTTTTTCTTTTAGCCAATATTAAGGCTCCAACCCCTGAGTTGAGTGTTTTTTCCTTTTAGCCAACATTAGGGCTCCAATCCCTGAGTTGAGCTTTTTACCTTTTGCCAATATTAGGGCTTCAATCCTTGAGTTGTGCCTTCTAGAAACAGGGTTCCATCCCATAATCCGTTCCATCATAGATAAATACAATTCCTGAAAATGAAAAAAAAACAAAAAAACAAGAGAATGAGTTCAGACTTTGTCACAAATAACTCACGAAATTTTCCTAGTAAAACTTGGGGCAGAAAATTTCTTTCGTTTGTTTGTTTTTATGCCTGAGCAGGTCTAACATCGAGGCACAGGGGTACGAGACGACCGATGGAATGAGTCTCAATTCAGAATAAAGAAAAGAAGAAAAGAACAAAAAGAAATGAATTCAAATGTTGAAGCAAACAAAGGTGCGAATTGCTCACAAGCTCCGCCAATCCCGCTTTGACCCAATGCTGAAGGAAGAAACAACACCTACAACTTGCGAGCATCAAGATTCAGATCGGAGTCCACAACAAAATCAGCTAAGACTCGAGATCAAGCTTCAAGAAATTTATATATAGGAATCTTGTAACTCATAGTTGATAGGCATAGCTAGCTTAACTTTGATTTTCCTTTTGGTGTAATAAGGAGGTCAGCAAGCAGTATCAGCAACAACAACAGTGAAATCACAGCTCCTGGTAGTCCCAGCTACCAAACCTTCCAGAACTACACTGACCTGATTCCGTTATAGCTAAGGATATGTAGGCAACCTTTGAAGCAGGGTTCGATCAGACGGTTTTTAAAAATGCTTCTCTTGGAGTGCCAAGCAGGCAAAAATCTCTCATGATTGCTCATTTATCTTTGCCCCAAAACCCTTCATGTCTCCGAGCAAAGAGGGGCAGCAGTGAGCACGTTATTTTTGCCTCGCTTGAATTATTCCTATAGAATACATAAAATTAGGATTTTTCCTTCAATTATTTGATTTTCAGGATTCAATCGCATGTGTTTGCATTTTTGTGTGCATCTTTAGTTAGTATAATTCATAAAAATACAAAAAATATAGTACCTTTTGCATTTAGGACTCAATTTTATATTTTTTTAGTTTTATTAGTTAATATTACAAAAAAAAAGAGAAAATAAGAGAAAATAGTCCTTTTACATTTTTTATTTAGTTTTCTTTTAAATTGGGATTTAGTTAATTTTAGATAGAATAATTAGTTTAGTTTTAGATTTAAATCGGGTTTTATTTTTATTGTTAACAAAATCTGCAAAAATATATATATAAAAGAAAGGAAATAAAAAAAACTAAGGAAAATAGGGTCTTGATAAAAGACCCATTTTGGGCCAATTTCGACCCTAGCCCAAGTCAGACCCACCAAATCCGGTCCCAATCCAGCCCAAACCCATAAATCACTCGGTCCAGCTTTTGTTACAATGAAACAACATCGTTTCTTAGCCCTTTAATCGTGACCGTTAGATCTCATTAATCCAACGGTCCGGAACTAACTAGGATGTTTGGTATTTAAATGTCGGATCCTCCCCTACCCCTCAATCACCTCTCAAAATACCTCAATATACACTGGATTAACGCCACCGCTCCCCCGCCGTCTCCCACCGTCCGCCGCTGGCCGAAAATCGCCTCCGCCGGCGGTGATTCTCCAAAGACCTCCAAAATCACACCATACCTTCCCCTTCACCTCCCCATTCCATGTCCACCCTCTGTTTCCTTCAAATCCTAGCCAAATCTCTCGAATCTTGAATCAAAGAGAGGCGGCTAAACCCTAATCCATCCAAATCCAACCAAACTAACACCATATAGTCTCTTCACCTCCCTTGTTATGAAACACAATCCATAGTCTTCGAATATTCCCTGAAGTGTTCGAATTTCAGATCGAAAATCACCCAGAACCCTAATTTTGTAAAGTTTAAGATTAATGAGGTACAGGCTATAATAGCCCTTAATTATGTGTTTTCTCATGAAAACACATAAATAAGGACAATTATAGTCCAAATAAATCCAAGAAAACTTACAAGATTCGAGTTAGTCAAAAATAAAGGCTAAAATCAGTAAGTTTTCTTTCTCCTTTGATTTTCTTTTTTTTATTTCGCATATGATGTTCCCTCCCTGATTAATTGTTCTTCATGTTAATTGATTTAGAATTCTTAGGGTTTTTAATTGATCTTTTTTGTTTCTGCTGATTCTGTTTTTATTTTTGGTTTAATTTTTGTTCTATTTTGATTTTTCTGTTAGTTTCATCTTGTGTTGGTTTCAATTGAATAATCCATGATTGTGCCGTTAATTTGACTTTCAATTTTTGTTTGCTTGTCGTTAATTGTTAGTTTACTGTTTGTTAGAATTAATTTCTATGTTTTGATTAGTTAGATTGCTTGATTAGTTCAATTTTTAGGATTTGTTTGGTTATAGCTGAATGATTCCAGTCCCAGGGTAATCAACCATGGTTATTTGACCAAGTTAACAGGGCTGGAGTTAATTTTGACTAGGTTAGTAATTTAGAATCCAAATTAAGGGCAGTATAGGTATTTCAAAATATAGGATAGTGCAGTAACTGAAATTGGAAATCCCTAAAACTTTCTAGATCGGGTTCCAATTAGAATTTCAGGGATTTAATGGTCTAACTTGGGCAACCAGCCAATAAATAAGGGACTAACTAGCTAAAAAATTAAAAAATAAAAGTGGGACTTAGGGGTAAAACAGAAATCTGAAGGCTGCCCTAAGCTCTGCCTATAAAAAGGCATACTCCTTGCCTTATTGAACAAGTTTTAAAATCTGAAAAAATCCACACAAGTTTCTAGAAGCCTTAGAGATCCAAAATTCTGAAAATTTAGAAATTCCAATTCTAGATCTTAGAGAAAAAATCAAAAAATCCAAAAAACTTTAGTTTAAGAAATACTGAAAACTCTGAAACTTCAGATAGCCAAAAACTCCCAAAAATCACTGTTCCATTGAATTTGTAGAGTGATCTCGAAGTTTCAGGTTCTGAAATTCAATTTCCATCTTGAATAAGGTTTAAAAAATGATTTGAACAGTCCTGTTAATTCAGTAGTGAAGGTTTCAGAGGTCCTGGGGGTTATATCAAGTCAATTTTGGGTCATTCAAGCTTATTTTTTGCTGTTTACTGGTTTTACTATCTGAAATCAACTTCTGTGTTGATTGACACTATTTTCTGGGTTTAAAATCGATCTAATTGCTATTGTGTGTTGATGTCTGCCTAGATGAGCTCAATTTCATTTCATTTTGTTCAAATTCCAGGTACATGTTTCGGATCCTTTTGATGTAGCTTTCAAAAACTGGAAATAAGATGAAGATGTTCATGTTTCTTGTTGTTGATCCATATACATTAGTTCATGGCAACTTGATTAGTCTTATTAATTGGTTAAATCATCACTGTAACTAATTTGAACTGCTGAATTGTATTTCATTTATTTACAAGCCCTGTTGGTTGGAGTTTTGCCTGATTCTATTGCTGAACATTGTGCGTAATGCATTTCGAAGTATAGTGTAAGCCATGTGCACCTAAATACTGTGTATAATGTCAGCTCTAGTAGTATAACACATGTTTATTGCCATGTTAGTTGGAATCAGCTTTACAAGCCATAACTAGAGTTGTAGAGTTCTAGAACTTATGCATTTCATCCATTTATTTGCAATTGAAAGTTTCAGTAGATTCATTCCCTTTTTCAGTCCATGAATTAGTTCAAAAAAAGAATGTATGAAATGAGGTTTAACTTTTATATATTTTAGAGGGTAAAATTTCAGAAAGTAAGTACGTTGATCCATCAGTATACCTATAGCTTGAAGATGAGCATGAAATTTGGATTTAGTTTTGCATATTACTTTTGTTTTGCCTATTACTTGCATATTGAAAACGAAATCTAAACAGCTAGCCCCATAATTTGATATAACAATGAAAGCCTGGAGTTTAAAAATCATTTGCATATCGTGTTGGCATCATTGGCTTGGGCCGATTGGGCCATAAAGTCAAGTTTAATATTGGCCCATTCGCACGGCAGTGGGCTGGAATATTATTATCTCACCAAATCATTTAAGTCTGCTACGTTGTGAGTCATGCCCCCTATTTGCTTCAGATTTGGGCTTACTCTAAGGCCCCAAACTTGGATAGCCATTGCAGGTTAAGTTTAAATGAATTTTCCTTGGTTAAGCTTTCAGCCCAATTTGCCGGAAATCCTGGATCCGATGGTTTAAATGCAATTTTGGGCCTTCCGAGTTAAGTAGCATATTTGAATTAAGAGGTTTTCCTATTGTTTAAATGTGGACTTGAGCTTGAGGCCCAAATTCCTTGAATGTTTTTAATAATAGTAATTAATAATGCTAATTAATTAAAGCCCTTTTTTAGATAATCCTTAATTGAAGAACAATAGTTTCTTTTGGACAGCCTTTAAAATAATGTAAGGTGCGCCGTGCCAAATAAAATCATAAACTGCGTGGCCCTCTTTAATTACTTCATTAAAAATATTTAGAACTTGGGACGTGTCATTTAGCGAATTTTCATGGCCTCCCGCAAAGTTAATAACACGTTAGTCACTTTAGACACGCTCTTTAATAATTTTACCTTCCTAAACTCGGGTGTGCATTTCATGTGACCCAAATCCAAATCCCAAAACGTTGAATAAAATGTGTCGAGAATCCAGGTGCATTTCATGTGACGTGATCCAAAAACATGTTTTAAACGACGTTCAATTTTCTAAAAATTAATTAAAAGCGATAAATAATTGTAAAAGTGCACTATAGAATAACATGTATTAAAATCAGTTTTTTAGCCAATTATAATAGTTTAAGCGACCGTGCTAGAAGCATGGGATCCGGGGGTGCCTAAAACCTTCCCTCAGGTCAACAGAATTCCTTATTCAAAATTTTTAGTTCGCAAACTCCATTCGAGAAGTCGAAATTTCCTCGATTTGGGATTCAAGATAAACCGGTGACTTGGGACACCAAAAGTCAAACATATCCCAAGTGGCGACTCTAAAATAAATAAATAATCTCATTTCGAATAATGTCACTTAAATTGAAAAAACTCCCTTATACATTATCCTTCGGGGTGGTGTGTAAAAAAGGAGGTGTGACAAATATAGTACCTCAAAACTTGCCATATGATATTGGTCGGTGATTCAATCAAGAATTACTGGGTTAGTTGTTTTCTGCAATTAACAGAGCTTTGTTGGACTATTTATTGCTGGATATATTCACTTGAGAATTGGGAACCATCTAAGCTTACCGAGATGGAAGTTCAAGCATAGGGCAATAACAAATAATTAAAGCATACGGAGTTTCCAATGTATATCTTGTGGTTATATGGTTGTTAGTTTCTTGTCTCTTGGCTTCGGTTATAGAGTTGGTTGCTTGTACTTTGCGTTGAATAAGAACATCTGAATCAGAATAAAACAACTAAATATTAAAATGTGTATTAAATTTAAAAATGTACGTCTACAATAGATTAAAATTTAAACAAAGGTTCGGCAGGGGACTAAAAGTCCAATATTTTAAACATGGAGGACTATTAGTGCTTCATATGAAAGGAAAGGAATGAAATGCAGTAAACTCATTTGAGATTGAACTCATAGTCATGGCTCAAATTTACCTCAACATGAAAGTGCAGTTCTCAAGCCCAACTAGATTTCAGTTTGAACCTAAGCATGTTATTTGTTACTATTAATCAACAAACTAATAAAATGAATGCTGGTACAGGTCAAGACATGTATATAGACATCTTGGAAAAGCAGTTTAAGGCTCTAAGCGTCGCGCTAATATCCTGAGAACCAGAAACTTTGCTATCCAGCTAGAAAATTCCTACAAGCAACTCAAACTAACTTAAAAAGATTTAGCAAGAGAAGTCGTTCAGCTATACAAAACATGATGACACCCGGCCACTAAAATGCCAATTCACTATTCTCCAATAATCGATGATTCAATTCTAACTTAACTTATTTAATCTAGTTATTACTAGTTCTCTACCAACAACAAGTCCATGATAATTCAGCTCAATCTTATACTCGTCCGACAACTTTCAGTATGAACAATATATGCAACAAGAACCAAACACAAAAAAAAAAAACAATAACTATAGCTACGCCTCAATTCCAAACTTGTTTGGGTTATATATCCTTACTGTCTATATCACTCCATTTAGAATTGTCGTCAATCCAGTATTCAATAATTTTTCTAACACTAAAGGTCTCTATATATAATTTTATGTCTTCTACATTTTGGTATAATTCTTCTATACAGGCATGTTTTTATCCAAACAATAATAAAATTTATAACTAGATAAAAAATTCTATAAGTTCTTCAAAAAGAAAAAGAAAAAAAAAAGTGAAGGAACCCTGCCTTCCGTCAGCTGCGTTTGCTGGTTCTGAAAATGCTGCTGCTGATGTGGCGCTAAACGTCTCTGCTGATGATTTCTCTGTTGAAAGATAGGTTAGCATTAGGATGCATGCTCCAACCGCCTCTGCCACGTCCGCCATTCACCCATGGCGGCGGATATTTTGATCTCGAATTCATAACCAATATGGTTATCTACAAAGTTCTCAAATCCAAAATGCTAAAAGGAGACCGTAAAGAATAGCAGAAGAAGAGTATTATTCGGAGATCTTCTGCTAGTCCAAGATCATTAATTAAGATTGGAGGATTCAATAAGGAAGAGGAAGCTTTCAAAAGAGAAGAAAAGTTTTGGAGAGGAGAACTTTGTTTAGGAAATGTAACGACCCGACCGGTCGTTTTGCGTTTTAGAAATCTGTTCCCTTAAATAAAACTTTCCGCACTTGCTTTAACTAATTTATGACTTGCGGGGATGGGTGGTTCGGAAATTAGAAGAGTTTTGAGCAGGAATATGTTCAATTGCTCCTTTAAGTCTTTCTAAAAAGGCCAAGTTTGACTTCGATCAATTTTCTTGGTAAACGGATCCGGATTCGTGATTTGACGATCCCGGAGGGTCCGTGGGAAAATATGAGACTTGGGCGTATGCCCGGAATCGAATTCCGAGGTCCCTAGCCCGAGTAGTGAATTTTTCTGTGAAATTGTTAAATTAAAGTTTTAAGGAATTAAATAAATTAAATAATTATTGATTTCTTAGGTATCGGGCTAGGATTTTAGTTCCGAAACTTGGTACAGGTCTGAAATATCAGTTACGACTTACCTGTAAAATTTGGTGTCAATCCGAGTAGTTTAAGGGTGTTTTGACCCGTTGGAAGGAAATTTAAAACTTGAAGATTCAATGATATGATTCATTTGATTTTGGGGTTGATTCCTTGATTTAATGTTGTTTTAAACGTTTCGAGGGTTCGAGTAGGTCCGCCTCGTGATTTCAGACTTGTCGGTATGTTCGGGCGGGGCTCGGGAGCCCCGAGCGTCAAATGGTCAAGGGTCGAGTGAAGTTGGAAACTTAGAAAAAGGACTGAGATTGCTCCTTCTGTCATAACCGCATCTGCGTTTCTTGGACCGCAGGAACGGGACCGCAGATGCGGTTATCGCAGAAGCGAAAAGGGGTCAGGCTCTGGGAAACCGCAGAAGCGGCCCAAGGACCGCATAAGCGGTTCCGCTCCTGCGACCCCTAGACCGTAGAAGCGGTCCGGCCCAATCTTCCTAGTTCCGCAGAAGCGTCTCTCATTTTGCAAATGTGGAACCGCAGAAGCGGTCCCCTTAGCCGCGAAGCGGAAATCGCTGGCACTGGACTTCATTTAATTCGAGCTCAAGCTCATTTATTCCACACTTCTCACAACACTTAGGCGATTTTGGTGATTTCAAAGAGGGGGTTTCAACATAACATTTCAAGGTAAGTAATCCCCACTCACTTTTAGTTCAAATACATAAATATTAGGTAGATTTAACACTAAAAATTTGATAAAATCAAGGGGTTAGAGCTAGACCTAGGGTTTAATAAAAACTATAGTAAAATTTAATCATGTAATTTGCCATGCAATGAACTAGAAATCATACAATTGTGATCCTTAGGTGATAGAGAACAACTTTCTTCGAAAAATCTCAGAATCCGGGCACGTGGGCCCGGTGTCGGAATTTAGAAAACTTGTGTTAAGGGTTAGAAAATTGCTTAAATAGCTAGAATTCAACCTTGTAAGTCTTTATTGACTAGTTCTTACATTGTTTAAATTAGTTTGTGCACGTTCAGCTTCGCATTGAGGGTGTTGGGCTTGTTCTTGATATTGAAGTGTGCTTCGGAGCGAGGTGAGTCTCCTTTCTAATCTTGTAAGAGGGAACTGTCCCCTTAGGACTAATAAATAAAGATTTACTATTAAATGCGGGGTCTGCGTACGTATAGGTGACGAGGGTCCGTGCATAGCTACTATGATATTAAATGTTTGGGTAGTTTAGGACCCACATCATGCTTAATTGAAGATATCCTCTATTTGAATTATCGATACAATCTTTTATGATATGCTAGAGACTGGGAGGAATGAAAAGTGATCATATGAATATTGTTGAACCTTGTAAGGATTTTCTTGTGTATAAATGAGCCTTTGTGTGCATTCTTGATGTTTCCTAGATATTTGTGGATCTGGCCGATCGCCTCGGTGAAATAGATGCATCTATGGTTCGGGTCGTTCGACCCCCGGCAGTGCACAATTTATATTCTGTTGGAGCGGGTCGTCGACCTCGGCATGATTGCGCATGATATATGTACTTGAGCCTAGCCATTTCATGACTTATTTCTAAGAATGTGAAAGAAGGGGAATGATCAAAGAAATATGATTAAAAGCATGATTTTGACTTCCATTGTAACTGTTGTTTGATTGCATTATCCATGCTTTATATTGTTCATCATTATTATGATATTATCTAGACCTAGTAGGTATCAAGTCGACCTCTCGTCTCTACTTCTTCGAGATTAGACGGGATACTTACTGGGTACATATTGTTTATATACTCATGTTACGCTTCTGTACTTAAATGTACGGGGTCTGAGGCTGATTCATCTGGTTATCAGTCCGGTGCGTGCCAGTGAGTTGCGGCAGAGACTTCTAGGGTGAGCTGCTTCCCTTCCTACGCCGCTCAGCAGCCGGATGGAGTCTTCTTTGTATTTTTGCTGTCTTTCCTTATTTCAGACAGTAGGATAGGGATGTTGTTATATATTCTACTAGATGCCCGTACTTGTGACACCATGTCTTGGTACACACAGTAGTAGATATTTATTTTGGTGTTGTATAACTATTTTTGGTTACATTATCGATCTTTACTGGTCTTGACTTTAAATTTGAGAAATCCATTATCATTGTTGTTTTGGCAAAGGTAAAACAAGAACTAAATTCACAAATTCCGTAGTCGGCTGGCCTGACAACGGTGACGGACGCCATCATGACCTGTTAGAGAAAATGGACCGTGATAGGAAAGAAGGTTTTCTTGATTTTGGCTTGATTTCAAATGAACAAGACGCCCCTATTTATACTAGCATATGGATGATTTTAGATATGATACTAGATAATGTACAAAGAAGATTCTAGCAACCTTATCTTCTAACAACACTCTAGAATATCTAGATATGTCTTATCTTCCCATAACATTCTAGAACATCTAGATATGTCTACTAGATAAATATCAAGGATACTACACTAGGACATTCTAGAGAATTCTATATTTTTCCAAAAAATTAACTTTATTTTCTTCACACTCCCCCTTAAAGTGATTTTTTGGAAACTACTCCAAGCTTGTCACGGAAGAACTTGAACGAAGCTTTAGCAAGTGACTTGGTAAAGATATCGGCGATATTCTCCTCACTTCGCACTTCCAAAGTATTAATAGTTCCATCAAGAACCTTTTCCCGAATAAAGTGATGTTCCACCTCAATGTGTTTAGTTCTTGTATGGAATACTGGATTGTTTGCAAGCTTGATGGCACTTTGATTATCTCCATAAATCACAGTTGGCTTTGATATAGGTAAATGCAAGTCTTCATCAAGTCTTTGTAGCCATAAACATTCTTGAGCAGTGAGAGCAACTACTTTATACTCCGCCTCTGTGGTTGACAAAGAAACTGAGTCTTGCTTTTTGCTACACCAAGAAACACTTTTTCCGCCACAAAGGAAAATATAGCCCGATGTTGATCTTCGGTCATCCAAATCACCACCAAAATCAGCATCCGCATAACCAGCTAACACCAAATCATTCTTCTTCTGGAAGAACAAGCCCATGTCTGATGTTGAGTTGATATACTTTAGAATCCTCTTTGCAGCTTCTAAGTGAGGCTTTCTTGGCCTTTGCATAAATCTGCTGACATATCCTACCGAGAACGTAATGTCCGGCCTTGTAATAGTCAAATACAGGAGACTTCCAACCAGAGCTCGAAAAGGCTTGGGATCTGCAAGAAGTGAGCCTTCGTCCCGCCTTAACCTTATGCTTATCTCAAGAGGAGTAGAACATGTTTTGCTTTGCTTCAATCCAAACCTGTCACCAAGTTTCTTGGCATATCCTTCTTGAGTGACAAAGATCCCTTTGTTCATGTTTGTCACCTCTAAGCCAAGAAAATGGTAGAGTTCTCCCAACTTCTTGATGTCAAATCTTATGGAAAGCTCATCTTGAAGCCTAGCAACTTCATCTTTATTGTTCCTTTTATTATCATATCATCCACGTACAAAAGAACAAACATATGCAAGTTGCCTTGTTTTTTAACAAATAGGCTAGGATCTGATTGTGATGCATCATAGCCATAGAAATGTAGATACTGAGCAATTTTTCCATACCATGCTCGTGGAGCTTTCTTGAGGCCATAAAGGGCCTTCTTAAGTTTGCAGACATGATCAGGATGTAAGTTAGAGATATACCCGGGTGGTTGCCCTATATAAATATCTTTGTCAAGCTCTCCATATAAGAAAGCATTCTTCACGTCAAGTTGCCATAACTTCCAATTGTGTGAGGCTGCCAAGGCTAGCACAACTCGGACAGAGATCATCTTAGCCACCAGAATGAAGGTTTCTTCATAATCTTCACCGTACTTTTGAGAAAATCCCCGAGCAACCAGCCTTGCTTTATATCTATCTATGTTGCCATCTGCTCGTCTTTTGATTTTGTAAACCCATTTACAAGAAATAGGTTGTACATCCTTCGGCTTTGGTACAAGGCTCCAAGTTTGATTTTTCATCAGAGCCTCCATTTCATCATCCATAGCAAGCTCCCGCTCTTTGACTCCTTTAGCTTCTTCAAATGAGGAAGGTTCTTCATTATCAATTTGTCCTGCAAAGAAACATGAATACGTATTGACAAAATTTTCATCTCTGAAGCGAGCTGGCTTGATAATAGTTCTTTTTGGCCTTCCCAAACCACTTAAATCATCTTCTTGTTGAGTTTCATGTTGTTGAGGTCCAGGACTCCTCCTTTCTCTTAACTCCTCGGCAACTGTATTATCTAGAGAAGCACCTGCGATGGGCAAGCTTGAATCTCCATTATTTAAGTTTTTTGAACTCGCTTCATCCAATACAGCTCCATAATATAAAGACACTTCGTCGAATATGACATCTCTTGAGACAACAAAGAGATGGGTTTTAGGATCCATGCACTTCCATCCCTTTTTCCTTTCATCATATCCAACAAAGATGCATTTCCTTGCCTTGGCATCTAACTTGCTCCGTTGAGAATCTGGAATGTGAACATAACAAATAGAGCCAAAAACCCTTAGGTGTTTCACGATAGGCTTTTATCCAAACATTAATTCATAGGGAGACTTCATATTGTTTGGAGAAAATGGCATCCTGTTAATCACGTACGCTGCACATTTCATGCCTTCAGCCCACAAGGCTCTAGGTAAATTTTTGGCATGAAGCCAGCTCTTACATGTCTCAGTTAAGAGTCGGATCTTCCTTTCAGCCACTCTATTTTGTTGTGGCGTATCAGCGCATGTCAGCTCTCTTTTAATGCCATGTTGACGACAAAAAGAAAGATTTTTACTCATCCGATGTGAACTCACCGCCATTATCAGTCTGCAACCGCCTTATTCTGGAATTGAGTTCACCTTCAACTGTTTCTTTGAACTCCATAAACTTACTGAAAACTTCTGACTTGTGCTTCATAAACCCAAGTGAATCTAGTAAAATCATCAATAAAAATTAGCATATAAGAATAGCCTGAGAATGAAGGAGTTCTCGTTGGCCCCATTAAGTCACTGTGAATAAGTTCTAGTGGGGCATTACACCTTGACAAGGATCTGTCAAATGGATGACGATGTGCCTTTCCATATTGACATCCTTCACAAACCTCTCCTCCACTAAAATTTCTTAAGTTAGGCAAACCTTTTACTAGATTCAACTTTACCATGGCTTTTAATTTATCCATACTTAGATGTCTAAGTCTAGCATGCCAAAGAAGTGTATTATCATTTCTCACCTTCTCAATATATAAATTAGAGGCAGATAAAACATATGGATCGTTAACTCTCTTGCCTGAGTGAATGATATCTGCCTTGAGCACCTTGATATTTCGGAGGAACTTAACATCACTTGGGACAAATAGCAAATAATTTCCAGCATCTACAGCATTTGCAACTGAAAATAGATTTTTCTTCATTCCTGGAACACGAAAGACACTGTTGAGGGTGATAGTGTCTTTTTGCTTCTCGTTGATCACAACAGTGCCTTCCTTCTCCACATTATGGACTGTATTATCTGTTGTAACAATGATATCATACACGTTGTATTCGTGAAAGGTGGAGAATTTGGATTGATCTCCAGTGAGATGGTGCCCGCATCCTGAATCCACGATCTAATCTCTTTCAAAATTTATAGAAGCCATGGCATTTATTAGTCGAGTCTCCGCTGCAAAGCACTTTCCCCAGTCTTCTTCTTTTTCTTCTTCTTCTTCTTCTTCAGCAGCTTTCTTAGTTTGAGCCATATTGCTCTCTTTGGCTCAACAATATCTTTTTATGTGTTCGACTTTGTTACAACGATAACATTTTAAAAGTTTTTTACCGTTACTGGAAGACTTCCCCTTCTTTCCTGGCGAGCTTGAACCACTTGAGAATTGAAAGTGCATGAGATCTCTTGATTTACCCTTATAGTTTCTCTTATCGGCGACAAGAGCATTTCCTTCCCCTTCTTTGATAGATACACCAGCCATCTATTTGGCTAGTAGCTCTTGTGACGACAGCAAATTCTCAAATTCTTCCAAAGATGGTTGCTGAACCCATTCTTGAATCGATGTAACAAATGGAATATATTCTGGCTGTAAACCACGAATAATGATTCTTCTTATTCGTGCTTCAGAGATGGCCTCGTCCGGATTCAATAGAGAAATTTTGGAACACAGATTTTTAACCTTCAAGAAATACTCGGTGATAGAGAGATTACCTTGAGTGGTGTTAGCTAACTCATTCTCCAAAATCTGTAGCCGAGCTTCATCTTTCTTGTTGAACAGTCGATCGAAGGTCCTCCATATTTCATGAGCTGATTTACACCTTATAATATGACCAAATAAATTATGAGAGATAGACCTCTTTAGGATAAACTCCGCCTTAGCATTAATATGCTCCCACTTCTTACGCGTATTGCTATTTTTCGGTGCGTCAGCAGGAGGACTTGTGTTATTGCCATTGACAACTTCCCACAAATCCTCACCAACAAGGTATGATTCCATACAAGTCTTCCATACCTTGTAGTTGGACTGTTTCAATAACTCCATCCCCAGTCCATTAGCACGACCACTTAAATCCATTTAGAGAAACCAGTTGAATCAACCACGAACCCGACCTTGAAATCCAGAAGCCGACTTATGGCTCTGATACCATATAAAGAATAGCAGAAGAAGAGTATTATTCGGAGACCTTCTGCTAGCCCAAGATTGTTAACTAAGATTGGAGGATTCAACTAAGGAAGAGGAAGCTTCCAAAAGAGAAGAAAAGTTTTGGAGAGGAGAACTTTATTTAGGAAAGAAGGTTTTCTTGATTTTGGCTTGATTACAAATGAACAAGACACCCCTATTTATACTAGCCTATGGATGATTCTAGATATGATACTAGATAATGTACAAAGAAGATTCTAGCAACCTTATCTTCTAACAACACTCTAGAATATCTAGATATGTCCTATCTTCCCACAATATTCTAGAACATCTAGATATGTCTACTAGATAAATATCAAGGATACTACACTATGACATTCTAGAGAATTCTATATTTTTCCAAAAAATTAACTTTATTTTCTTCACACAGACATCAACCAGAATAAGAAAAGACAGTAAAGAAGAATGTTTAAATGTGAATTTTGCGATTATGGAAACCCCGGCGACCGGAGGCAACGCCAACTCGTAAAGCAATAAGTAGCAGGCCAGTCGTATTCTATACTTGCGACTTATAAGTCGCATTTAATATTATAAGTCGCATTCGTCAAATATGTAAGTCCCACAGCTGACATGCAATTTACAAGTCGCATTCCAAAATGCAATTTACAATTTGTACATAATAAAGATTATAAGTAACATTTCTGAAATGTGATTTACAATTCACAATTTATATATCATATGTTTTAAAATACCATGTGAGCTAAAACCATCCGTCAGACGGTTCGTTACCTTTCTTAACTCAAAACGCATGTGAATCACGTTTCTCATATGCGTTTTGTATATTTTAGAGCACAAATATAATAATAAAATTTTAATTCACTCGACAGGCTCTAAAGAATGAGGCGATGCTCAAGTGTATTGCGAACGTTCAAGGGTAAAAGATTGTCTCGAGACATTAGAAGTTCGAAAGTAAACATATTATTGTAAAAATAGCACGGAATAGCCAGTTTTCGTACTAGTCATTCAAAAATAGCCAGCGTTTACCAAATCAATGAAAAATAGTCACTATTTTGCTGCAATTCGGTCCAGCATAATATACTGGAGTTCGGTGTACATGTGTATGAACTCCAGCATATTATGCTAGACCGGTATACTTTGCTGGCTCCAGTATAATATACTAGAGATTGGAGCACCGGTGCTCCAAACTCCAGTATATTATACTGCACTAGTATACTTGCTGGAACTCCAGTATATTATGCTGGAGTTCTAGTGTACTTATCATGGAACTCGAGTATAATATGCTCGAGTTCAAGTATACTTATGCTGGAACTCCAGTATAATATACTGGTATTTTTCGGGTTTTGAACAGTGTTTTCGCTCAGATTTATCTTTACATAAAAAGTGGCTAAATTTCGATTACTTTTAAAGTTGGGCTATTTTTAAACGACCAGTTGTAACTCGGCTATTTTTGAATTTCTCTATATTATTCCCTCATGTGCACAATAAGTGACCAATTTGCCTTAGGCATACCCACTAAGAAAATACAAAATTCTAGACAAAAATAATCTGTGTGACTAAACTACCCTTAATTAAATATTATAGCATAATTTAATGTTAGGAATAAAAGAGTTTTTAGGGATACGTACATATGGATAATTTTAGAAAAACAAATTGAATTTTTTCTTGATTATATAAATAGATATTTTTTCTAAACCAAAATAAAAAGGCAGGTTGGTCACTTATTATAAATTGAATGGGGTAAAACACTCTTACGATAGCAAGAACTTTTAAAAATTACTAGTTTATATGTACGTCTTTCACACGTAAAAGATATCCGGCCAAGAAAGAAAGATGAAAAAAAAAAGTAAAGTAAGAAAAATAAATTTGTATTCCTAGTTTAAACTGGTTATTTTCATAGATCTTTTTTTTTTTTTTTTGAAAACTAAATTCTAGTTATTCTCATATGTACATTTAAGTAATGGCATATATTTTCAATTGAATTGAAGTAGCATTGTAGCTACATGAAAGTCCCAGCCCCAATTATAAAATTGCATGCTTGATTAATTCCTAGAGTTAATAATTTTGTCAGACGAATTTGTATTTTTTTATTAGGAGCCAATTTTAATTCTTAGAAGTTTGTGTCACATGCTCAGCGGCTCAACTGGTATGCTGAAATTTCTATTACATTAATTTATTCATCTGGATGTCCTTATAAACTCTTTTAAGTGTGTGTAAGAATAATTATTTTATAATTGAGTACTCAAATGTTTTAATTCAATAGACTCTTAGACTCAACTTCAAAAATTTATTATGTTTCCAATGTTAATTGTCAGGGATGTCCGTTGACTCTTCCGTAATTTTGTTCTCCCTTAAATAAGTTAATACTCTCTATATATTGTAGATAGTTAATGGTATTAGATCATCTTAAATAGAATTTTTAAAATTTTAAATATTTTCATATCGAGCATGAGATGCAACAACACACGTTAAGTACATGGTCTTTAATTAGTTCACAACTGTAATTTACAACTTAAGCGCAAGTCCAGAGACACAATTTTTCTATTTAAACTCTTGATTTTCACAACTATTTCAATTCGATTTTAATTTTGAAATAAATTGTGATAGACTTATTAAAATAAATTATTATACTTAAGAAGTAGAAAAAAATTGCATTAAGTGATTAACAAATCTATCGTTGGGATCCTTTTCTCCTATTATTTTTTAATTTCACATGAACGATTTGCAAAAAAAAAAAAAAAAAAAAAAATTTGGCATTTTAAATGGAACTAAA
>MU759714.1:3823-17657 GCA_026770625.1 Nicotiana glauca | reverse complement strand
TAATAGGGGAATAAAGTGTAAATTCTAAAAATGACCGGCAGGGTCGTTACACACAACCCTAGCTATGGGGTCTAGCTACTCATATTCGAAGAAGAAAAGCAAGAAATAGAAGAAGATAAACACATATTAATTAATTACTAGGCTAAATACAAAGATTCAATGATGAAAAGTAAGTGAAAATGCCCAAAATGGCTGAGAAAAGTCGATCCACGAGCGCAGCTGATGATTTACAATATTTGATACCTATAAATGAAAAATGAATATATTTATACTAACCTAAAAAATCTGGACAAAATTGCCCCTATGGGGTTAGTTCGGATAGCACAAAATGGACCGCGGTCTGCACTGGGCTTTGGCCTTCAAAATTTCCCTGTCTGAACTTGGGCTCCGCGGACCGCACAGAATGGATCGCGGCTGCATAGGCTTCTAGTGCGGTCCACACAAAGTTGACCGCGAAGGCTTGAAACTTGAAAATGCAACCTCTCTGAATCTTGGCACCACGGACCACATTACCTCCTGTGCGGACCACACAGAACTTAGTGCAGCCACACTACCTTTAAACTTGAATTACNAAATGCAACCTCTCTGAATCTTGGCACCACGGACCACATTACCTCCTGTGCGGACCACACAGAACTTAGTGCAGCCGCACTACCTTTAAACTTGAATTCCATCTCTCTGAATCTCCTAGTGCAGACCGCACAAAATGGTGTGCAGCCGCACTGGGCCTATTCTGCTTGAGCTTGCCTTGTCTTTGGCATTTGTGCAAGTTTCACTTCTTTTGAGCCGATCTTTGATATTTTGTCACGTTGTTGATCAAACCTGCAATCAAGTACAACTTGTGAGCCTTTTAGGACTATTTTGTATGAATATTTTATCAAAGCATAAGCAAGAAGAAGTATAAAATGCGTCAAAATACCTAGTTATTACCATGTAGCCTCCAACTTATAGATTTGGTCGACAGCACGCCGATAAGAAGGACTCTACTAGAGACGGCTCCAAGACATCCTAGGACACTTTAAAACCTTTGGCTCTGATACCAAGTTTGTCACTCCCCAAGTTTGGGAGGCACGGCCAGCGCTCAACCGAGTGAACCCGATCGAGCAAGCCAGTTGGACACTTCCTACCCATCTCACTTACGCTTGAGAGAATACGTGATTTCATTAATTCGAAAATAGGAGATAATATTAGTACATTACTAAATGATTTCATTACTTACATCATTGTCGAGCTGGCAAAATACATATACCCTACTATTTAGTGAAACAACAATCCAAACACTAAATCATCCTTTGACTTCCCAACACCCATATACAACCCACATAATGTCTACGGAGCCTCTAAGTAGATACAAAAGAAAGTACTACAAAAGTGCCGGCGACAAGGCCTTAACTATAGCTCAAAACATGTCAATCATATAAGCAAAGTATGTATTACACGACCCTAGGAAGGAATGGGGCTCACCAAGATTGTTGGGAAGATGAAGGCAAGCACCTCTAGCTGCGATCAACACTGACGGATATGAAACCACCTACATCTATTAAAATATGTAACACCCTCGGCAAAAGTGGTGTTAGTACAGTAGAATAACACTAGTATGTAAAGATAAACACCAATCTTAATATAACGAACAATAAAGCAAAAAGAAATCAAGAAGGGAGGCCGTCATGATATACAATAAGAGCTTCAACACATATCAAAACATCAGGCAAGGATCATATATTTTCCGGACAAGTTCCCATCTTATTTAGGTTTGATAATCTCAGTGCCATGAGCCACAATCCATAATACCATCGTGTTACTACAGGGAGTCCGATCTCGACCTGACCGACTAGGTCATCTAATTTGAGACATGATCCATTTCCATAATTTCAATCAATCATTTCCGCACAACTACCACCATGTGTGCAACATGGTGTCCGATCACGGCCTGATCGGCTTGGCCAACTCACATGAGATATCATCCTTTCAATCATCCATCTCAATTTACATTCCCTTTCAATCTTAATTGATGCTCGATCTGGGCAAGGCATCGGCTAGGTCTCGAGGGGGGAACCGAACTGAGATCCCCTGCCTTCGGGATTTTCTCTTCGAAGTACTATGTCAAGGAAAATTGGTCTCTCGATTTACCCGCATACAATCCAGAATGACAACACAACCTCAAAGAGGTGTTGTTCTTTACTAGAACTAACTTTTGATGTTAAAATATAGTGTAATCACTTCAAACCCTCATAGTATCTATTTAGGAGGGTTAGGAGAATTTTGGAGATTAACTTGACTAAAAAATAAGCAAAAAATATATCCTTATGTCTGTTGAAAGCCTTGGTTTATTATCTATCGATGATAAGCATTTTCCCGAACCCTGTGTTGGTCGGTGTGGCTTTCATCTAACTCGATAATCAAGCTTCCGACCGAGCTTAAGCCGATCCGACATATTCAGGCTGTCGACTCCCTCAGATTACGTGGAGATAGTTGACGGCATATTGTGTTCCTCGGGAAAGGCATTGAGAGGTGATCATATGGGGGGGCCTTCTGGACCATAGATAATTCTCTGGAATGTGTTTGAATTTAATTTGGAGATTCGCCCATGCGGCAGGGAGGGATACTTTGATTTTTTTCGGAGCTTTGATAAATGTGAAACAACCTTATTTATTTCCCACTTGACACGGGTTCTTTTTGGTCCTTTTGTTAGCTGGCTTGAGAAATCGCTGCTATTAGGGTCTCCTGAATTAATGCTGAATTCTCAAGCCTTTAGGGTAATGCCCAAAATATAGGTCATCTTTGGGTATTCCGAAGACACTATTGATCTGGGTGTGGATGATCCCCCCAGGCCGCCTGAGATATATTTTTGCTTCCTTCTTGGTGTTTATTTGCTCTTGCACCCTTCGGGGCTTTTGGGGATGATACCCCAGATGGAGGTCATTCTCGGGTGCACTGGTGAGTCCTGTTGATGTTGGTAACTCCTTCAGAGAGCGTAAGGTTGGCTCTCGGTGTCTACTCCTACCGAGTGGAAGTCGCGAAATCGGATGTCTCGTTGTTTGGTGTTGGTGCTTTGGGGCTCATCCGGGCCTCTTTCTTTGGGGAAGGCGCGTACTGGACTTCAAGCGAGTTGTCCCCTCCAGCATTGGCCACTGACATTTTTTCCCGACACCTTCTTTACTTGTTCTCAGGGGAACAAGGAGACATCCTGCAGGGGCGTATCTCGTATTTTCCTTCTTGTACACGAAGATCCCTTTTGTGGAATTGTGATGGCCTTAGATCCAGGATGGGTTTTTTAGAAACTTAGCCTTGGATAATCTCGAGCCTGACCTTCCAGGTTTGCCTCAACTAGTCATGTGAGAATGCCCCAGTTCAGATGAATGTGATCAAGAGACCTGAGTCTGGACTTTCAAATATAAGGGACAGGGTAATCGTTGCGGAAGCTGTATCAAGCCAACCCAGGGCTAATCGAGAGATGGAAACTTTGTATGGTTTAAGATGCTATTGTTCAGTCCTATTTGAGTCAAGCCCTCGATCGTCAAGAGAGGGCCGAAGAATGTGTCTGATGTTTGAACGTGGAGGGAGGCGTTCGATGAAGCTGGAGCAAGGGCCTTGTATTTTTGGAGGAGTTGGCCTGAGCGAAGGTGGATGAAGGCGATGTTTGGCCACTCCTTGTGGACGCTGCATAGGGTGTTCTTTTTGACGTAAAATAAAGGTTCCATTGTTTTGTAACTTTGTTTTTAGCTCGCAGGGCGTGCCTGTAGGCAGAGAATGTTTTTGCATGTAATATAAGAATTTTTTTTAAGGCTTTTGTACCTTTTTCCTGTCGCCGCTCTCGATCGCACAGATCGGTTTTGGAGGTAGTTTCCGAGTTGTACCATGGCTCGAGCTTGGGTAGATGCTCCGGCTCCTATCTGCCTTTATGGGCGGAAGGCGGTGATCCTCCGTGGTTCTAGGCCAGAGCAATTTCATGGGTGCGTGTTCCGGGGAATTGCCTTTTCTTCCAATGGAATATTGATAGCGCCTCTTTGGTGATCTCTTCAGGCATATCTGCTGTTTAATTATTCTCAGGTTCCACCTTCGGGTGTCTCGAGACTCATCAGGCGAAGCGGGCAAGCTAAAATAACCTTCGACTAGATGGCCCAATTGTCAAAGGATAAGTATTTCGTGGCTTTTTTGCCGAGCAGTATCCTGATCAGGTTGGTGCGGGAGGCTCTTTTTCCCGGAGTAATTGGCCCAAGCCAGGAGGACAATTGGGGAGCTTGGTTGTCGTTTTTAGAGACCATTGAAGGCATATTTTGAAAAGCTATTTTCTTTTTGGTGAGGGGCATAGATTTGACCGTTCTATAGTCGTGAGGTCCCTGCATAGGGATAGGGCGCTCTGCGTGCTTGATATATATATACATACACACACAAAAAAATAGAGGCTTTTCATTTCTTTGGTACCGTTTTGATTTGGGTGAAGCGAAAGATAGCGGCTTACTTTACTTGTTGGGCCGAGTTAGAGATGGCCCTTGAATGCGTAGGCAGTACCAATGAATATGCAGATAGGGCGATTCCCGTGGCGATTCGGGCCAGCGGCTTGTATCCTTTTTTGGATGCGCCAAGGGAGTGGAGTTTGATGCCGAGTTCCTGATATCTTGAGGTATAGTCTCTGAGTCGTGTCATGGCTCGAGCTTCGTTTGGCCTTCCACTTTTTTCCCGTATGTATGGGAGGAGGGTGATGACCCCTCGTGTGTCTGCGCTGAAGCAGATTTGTGGGCGAGTGGCCTGGAGATTTGCCTCAGTTGTTGTCATGCTTTTTTGGTATTGGTCGAGTTGCCTTCGGATTTGGTCTCTGAGTTGGGATTCTAACTCGGGCTTATCCTACCTTCTAGCCCGTTTGGGCTAGCGATAATGATTTTTATTCTCTGCCTTTGGGCATTTGGTGATTTTCTTGGAGCTAGTCTCCGAGTTGGGAGATAATGGTCTTCGTGTCGTACCTCTGAGCATACAAAAATACTTTGGTCCAGTCTCTAAATTGTGTCATGATTCGAGCTACAATTACCCTTTGACCCTTTCAGAGTTTCTAGTTGGCGATAATGCCTTTTGTTTCCCGTTCTTAGGCATTTGATGATCTTCTAGGTCAAGTATCTGAGTCGCATTGCGATTCGAGCAGCAATTAACCATTGAATCTCATTTGAGTTTTCAACCAGTTGTGGTAGCCTTTCTATTGCTTGGTCATTGAGATCTTTCAGTATGAGGTCTGGAGGTTTTGCCTAGCCGGCGATAATGGCGCTTACGTTGTTTGGTCGTAGAGAATTTTTGATATAGGGTTCGGAGGCTCACTTAGCCGACAATAATGGCACTTATACTGTTTGGTCGGAGAGGCCTTTTGATATGAGGCCTGGAGGCTTTGCTTTGTTTAACTATTTTGGATCCGGTCTCCGAATCGGGTTACGATTCGACCTCTCTTTAATCCTCAAGTTGTTAATTTTTAATTTGATGTTCGTATAAAATTTTTGGTGTGAGGCCCGAAGGCTTTGCTTAGCCGGCAACAATGGCACTTATGCTATTTTGATGTGAGGCCCGAAGGATTTTTGTAGGCTTTATTTTCTCTCGTTAAGGTCTTATTGATTATTTTGCCTGACCCGTCGTCAGTTCTAAAAGAACCTTGATTTCAAGTCATAATCGGTGATGTTTTAAGCCCCTCTGAAGGCTCATAGCCTATAGGTAAAGTAGATCGATGCTTTTTTGATTTTGGAGCCGATGTGGTCGGGACTCATTTTGTGCCTGTTGAGGGAAGCCTGTATTTTAATCGGTTCTTTCCGAAGTAGATTTGGAGGATTTTTTAGCAACAGTCGGGCGTCCTCGAGTCGCATTTTTTGGGCTGTAGCAGCCATTCTGACAGTAGTCATGTGCATTTGGCCTGGGCCATTTTTGATCCCGAGAAGCAGTTTTAGGCGTCCACGCCGAGGGTATGCCCTGTAGGGATTCTTACAATTGCGACGTGTAGCCTAAAATGCAGGATTTTTTCTGCCTGTTGAGGTCTTACAGTTTGTCATGCATGTTGAGGTCTTACAATTTATCATGCCTGTTGAGGTCTTACAGTTTATCATGTCTGTTGAGGTCTTACAGTTCAGGGAGAATAGATCAGGTTTTGCCGAGGCTGCTAAAAAAGGTTAAAATCATTCAGGAGAGGATGAAAACTGCTCAGAGTTGCTAGAAATCCTATGTGGACATTCGTCGAAGAGAATTGGAATTCCAGGTAGATGATTGGGTGTTCTTGAGGGTATCTCCTATGAAGGGAGTCATGCTGTTTGGGAAGAAGGGAATTTGAGTCCTAGATATATCGGGCTGTATCGGGTCGCTCAAAGGATAGGTCAAGTGGCTTATAGGCTGGAATTACCCTCTGAAAAGTCATTAGTGCACCCAGTGTTCCACGTGTCTATGTTAAAGAAAGTGGTTGGATATCCATCAACCATCGTGCCAGTCGAAACCATCGAGGTTAATGAAGGGTTATCATTTGAAGAAGTTTCTGTTGCTATTCTTGATAGGCAAGTCCGTAAACTGAGAAATAAGGAAATTGCTTCAGTTAAAGTATTATGGCAAAGTCAACGAGTTGAGGAAGCCACATAGGAACCGGAAAATGAAATGAAGCAAAAATGTCCCCACTTGTTTGAATAAGTATAGTAGTAATTGTGCGAACTCTTATCTCTAAGCAAACTGATGTTGTGTTCAATTTAGTGCAAAGACACCCCATTTCCCCCTAAATGTTTTAANAAGCCACATGGGAACCGGAAAATGAAATGAAGCAAAAATGTCCCCACTTGTTTGAATAAGTATAGTAGTAATTGTGAGAACTCTTATCTCTAAGCAAACTGATGTTGTGTTCAATTTAGTGCAAAGACACCCCATTTCCCCCCTAAATGTTTTACTATAGCAATTCCCTAAGTTGTACAAGAGTTGTATGTGCTGTGATTATTTGAGTCATGTGCAACCCTTTTTTGGTAAATGAAAACTTTGTAAAGCCTAATGTGATAAGTGAACGACTGATGGTAGTGTAGATTGGTAATGATTAATTGAAATGCATATAGTATGTTGAAGTGGTTAAATTGTATGGGACTCATTGAAGTGACTTATTTATGTGCAAAATGTAACAAGTATGTTTTGAGGCCTTAAAAACCTCTTTTAGCATCACCTCAATTTGCGTGCGCAGTTCGAGCGCTTAGCCGCGGAGGATCACCGCCTTCCGCCCATAAAGGCAGACGCGGCAAGCTAAAATAACCTTCGACTAGATGGCCCAATTGTCAAAGTGTAACTATTTCGTGGCTTTTTTGCCGAGAAGTATCCCGATCAGGTCGGTGCGGGAGGCTCCTTTTCCCGGAGTAATTGGCCTAAGCCAGGAGGACAATCGGGGAGCTTGGTTGTCGTTTTTCGAGGCCATTGAAGGCGTATTTTGACAAGCTATTTTCTTTTCGGTGAGGGGCATAGATTTGACCGTTCTATAGTCGCGAGGTCCCTGCATAGGGATAGGGCGCTCTGCGTGCTTGATATATATATACATACACAAAAAAAATAGAGATTTTTCATTTCTTTGGTACCTTTTTGATTTAGGTGAAGCGAAAGATAGCGGCTTACTTTACTTGTTGGGGCTGAGTTAGAGATGGCCCTTGAATGCGTAGGCAGTACCAATGAATATGCAGATAGGGTGATTCCCGTGGCGATTCGGGCCAGCGGCTTGTATCCTTTTTTGGATGCGCCAAGGGAGTGGAGTTTGATGCCGAGTTCCTGATATCTTGAGGTTTTGTCTCTAAGTCGTGTCATGGCTCGAGCTTCGTTTGGCCTTCCACTTTCTTCCCGTATGTATGGGAGGAGGGTGATGACCCCTCGTGTGTCTGGGGTGAAGCAGATTTGTGGGCGAGCGGCCTGGAGATTTGCCTCAGTTGTTGTCATGCTATTTTGGCATTGGTCGAGTTGCCTTCGGATTTGGTCTCTGAGTTGGGATCCTAACTCGGGCTTATCCTACCTTCTAGCCCGTTTGGGCTAGCGATAATGATTTTTATTCTCTGCCTTTAGGCATTTGGTGATTTTCTTGGAGCTAGTCTCCGAGTTGGGAGATAATGGTCTTCGTGTCGTACCTCTGAGCGTACAACAATCCTTGGGTCCAGTCTCTGAATCGTGTCATGATTCGAGCTACAAATACCCTTTGACCTTTTCAGAGTTTCTAGTTGGCGATAGTGTCTTTTGCTTCCCGTCCTTAGGCGTTTGATGATCTTCTAGGTCCAGTCTCTGAGTCGCATTGCGATTCGAGCAGCAATTAACCCTTGAATCTCATTTGAGTTTTCAACCAGTGGTGGTAGCCTTTCTATTGCTTGGTCATCGAGATCTTTCAGTATGAGGTCTGGAGGTTTTGCCTGGCCGGCGATAATGGCGCTTATGTTGTTTGGTCGTAGAGACTTTTTGATATAGGGCTCGGAGGCTCGCTTAGCCGGCAACAATGGTACTTACGCTATTTGGTCGGAGAGGCCTTTTGATATGAGGCCTGGAGGCTTTGCTTTGTTTAACTATTTTGGATTCGGTCTCCGAATCGGGTTACGATTCGACCTCTCTTTAATCCTCAAGTTGTTAATTTTTAATTTGATGGTCATAGAAAACTTTCGGTGTGAGGCCCGAAGGCTTTGCTTAGCCGGCGACAATGGCACTTATGCTATTTTGATGTGAGGCCCGAAGGATTTTTGTAGGCTTTGTTTCCTCTCGTTAAGGTCTTATTGATTATTTTGCCTGACCCGTCGTCAGTTCTAAAAGAACCTCGATTTCAAGTCATAATCGGTGATAATTTAAGCCCCTCGAAAGGTTCATAGCCCATAGGTCAAGTAGATCGATGCTTTTTTGATTTTGGAGACGATGTGGTCGGGACTCATTTTGTGCCTGTTGAGGGAAGCCTGTGTTTTAATCGGATCTTTCCGAAGTAGATTTGCAGGATTTTTTAGCAACAGTCGGGCGTCCTCGAGTGGCATTTTTTGGCTATAGCAGCCGTTCCGACAGTAGTCATGTGCATTTGGCTTGGGCCATTTTTGATCCCGAGAAGGAGTTTTAGGCGTCCACACCGAGGGTATGCCCTGTAGGGATTCTTACAATTGCGACGTTTAGCCTAAACTGTAGGATATTTCCTGCCTGTTGAGGTCTTACAGTTTGTCATGCATGTTGAGGTCTTACAATTTATCATGCATGTTGAGGTCTTACAGTTTATCATGCCTGTTGAGGTCTTACAGTTTAGGGAGGATAGATCTGGTTTTGTCGAGGCTGCTGGGTCTTTCAATTTTGGACTTTCCAGTGCATGGCGATTGGCAACAGTCTCTGAGTTATCGAGTTCTCTTGAAGGCAACTTTTCACGAGCTCAGAGCTGTTTTTAGGGGCTTGGTGAGCCCGGAGTCATTTTTCAGGGGCTTGGTGAGCCCGGAGTTTCGACCTTGGGGTCGTTAGGATGTCGGACTTCCTAAGTCTCTATGTATCTCGGGACGTATTTTGTAGAGATGCCCCCATCGAGGGCGTGTTGTTATTTGTTTCTTTTTGTAAAGTAAGGCATTGGAGATATGCTCTGACTTATTTATGTGATATATGTGTTGTCAAGTTGGCTTGACCGGTTTTTAGGTCAATTCGGGTTGTTTTACTGATTCTCACGTTGCTTTGCTTTTGTTTAGGAGCCTTTCATTTCTCCTAAAAGAAGGGGGGTGTTTTTTTATTGCCTGATATAATAATACATGTTCTTGTCTTAACGAGATTTGGCTATTTTGACCGCTTTGGCCTGATACATCATTTCCCTGTATGGATCTTTATTCAGCGCTCCTCTGAGTCTGGTGGATTTCAGGAGGGATGCTCCCAGCCGCATCGGGGGTTGGCCATAAAGATGGATTCGAGCGATTTGTGCGGAGTTTTTTCTCCCGGTGGCTTTGTGGGCATTGCCTCACTAAAAACCTTGCCGATGAAACCCTTCTTCTTTTTGGGATAAAAAACTCGGTCTAAGGAAAATAGTGCAACGGGCATGCCTTTATTGTGGTATCTCGAGATCTTTGGAGAGTGCTAGTGTCTCGATATTTCCAGTCAAGTTGGGCATGCCTTTCTTGGGAGTTCTTGAGGCTTTCGGGCAATGCTTGCACGAGGGTTAATTTCTATTTTGAAAATAAAATAAAAGAAATGGGGGTACCTTAAGACAGGATACTTTAGGGTGCTGATTTGCTTTGATCGTCTGAGGTCGGGCATGCGACGCGGGTTTATCTTTGCGTTTTGTCAGACTTGCCCTGTGTTGAGCCCAAATTCACCCGTGGGTTTATCTGGGGGCAGAGGGAATGGAACCGAGAGTGCATCGTGCATTGCAAACATTTCTCTCGCCGCATGCTGCTCTCCATGGATGGTTTTGACCCCGTCCTTTGTCGGGAATTTTATCATTTGGTGGAGAGTAGACGGTACAGCTCTCATGTAATGTATCCATGTCCGTACGAACAAGGCATTGTACCTTATCTCCTATTCGATAACATGGAACTTGGTGTGTTGGGTTACGTCGGCCACAGTGATGGGCATGATGATCTCCCTTTTTTTTGTTTTGCTTGACATGTTGAACCCGTTGAGGACTCGAGTGGCAAGTACGATTCGTTCATTTAAACCGAGCTGTTCTATTACCCTTGACCTGATAATATTTGCCGAGCTAGCTGGATCCACGAGTACACGTTTTATCGGGAAAGAATTTTCAAGGAAGGAAATTTCCAGAGCGTCGTTGTGGGGCTGAGACAAAGCATTTGCATCTTCTTCACTGAAGGTAAGGGCGGGGATGTATCCTTGAGTATGTTTCTCCTTTGTGATAGATATTTTTGCTTTCCTCATCATGGGTTCTTGCGGGGTATCGACGCCGCCCATGATCATGTGGATGACGTGTTGAGGTTCTTTTACTTCATTCTTCTTGGATGGCTCCATGTCTCGAAACTGATTTTGGCCCGATCGCTGGAGAAATCTCATAGGTGCCCTTTGTTGAGCAGTAAGGCTACCTTTTCTCGTAATCGATGGCAATCCTCGGTCTGATGGCCGTGTGTGTTGTGGAACTCGCACGTCATGTTGTAATTTCTCTGCGGAGTATTCGACTGTATTGGTTTGGACCATTTTGTATCTTGGATTTTGCTGATAGCGAACACGATGTCTGATACGTCGACGCTGAAATTGTATTTCGATAAGTGAGGTGCATTGACTGTTCCCATGTTTCGGTCAAACCGGGTCTTGTTGATGACCCCTTGAGGATCCTGTCCTCGGTCCATCCTCTTATCGTTGCAGGATAGATTGCACCTTGGGGCGTTCCTTCTGTCTTCGGGGAATGATCTTTGAATGAATTTCTTTAAATCCAGACCCTTAAGGATCGGAGGGGCTCCAGGGATCTGATCGACCCTAGAGTTGTAGGTCTCAATCCTTTTATCGTTGGCTGCAATCATTTCTCTCCCGATTCGATCCTTTTGGTAAGGTCTTGGAGTAATTTTACGATAGCGGAGTCAGCCAACGACTCGTTGTTGCTTGACCTTTACAGTACATGCTCTGCGAGGGGAGCTGTGTCTGGTTCCACTGTATTGGGGGTTCTTCAGTGGCTCTGTAGCTGAACGATTGCTAGTTGTTGTGCCTGCAACATTTCAAAGATAACGCGAAGACTAACTTCCTGTTCTTTCCGGGCCGGGGTTTTTCTCGCTCCCAGTAGGTCGCTGCGTCGTATGCTCCTGTCAGTATGAGATGTTTTGTCTAATTGCTGAGCCTCCTGTGAATCCTTGTCTACTGGGATTAGTCCGGGAACACCGTCAAGATTCTGTGGAAGTGCTCCGATGGCCGGAATAGCCACGCCATTTTCCCCGTGGTCTTCGAGGTCAGTGTTCTCAACATTGTTTATCGAGCCGGACATTTTGACCTGCAATCAAAGAGTTCTCGAGCAAGAAAAAGTGTGAAAGATATCGTGCGTTTCAGTGACAAAACTAGCAAGAGATTAATCACTATTATTTTTAGCCCACGACGGGTGCCAAACTATTTATCGTGAACATGGTAACAACAATTAAATTTATAAATGGAATTTTAAAAATACGTGATCTATTTATGAGCTAGTTTGAAAGGGTGATTAGTGCTAAACGTGAAGTAACATAATAAAGATCGAGCTAGCCAAAACGATAATCGAACCAGTAAGGGGCGTTCCCGAGCTTAGGACAAACCAATAGCTACCTCGGGGCCAGACCTCGAGCCTACCTCAGGCCTATCGAGGGTTATCTTATCGAGGGTAGTTGGGAGGGAAATAATAGATAAATATGCAAATAAGTAAGGCTTTATATGATCAAGTTTGAGTGAAATGTTTGAATAACAGATCAAGAAATAGTAAAATGCTGAAGACGATCTCGAGATATAATAGAAAAATCTAGAGAATAGCTATCGCCGAATATGACTTAAAACCAGAGAGGAATTTAGAGAAAGAGAGAGAGAGAATATTATTGCTTTCTTTGTAAGGCCAACACGAGATGTCTTACAAGGTGTTGGTGACCCTTCTTTTATAGAGAGAAATGGGGCATCCAAACTTAATATAACAAACAAATACAATAAATAAACGAGATGTGACAGCCTGTATTTCTTTGTAGGAGCACTGGCGTCGAGCTGTTTGGAGGCGTCTCGCGGGCACCAGTCACATCCCTTGGGGAATATCTTCGCCCATCAGGGTCTTAATCGATGCTCGATCTGGGCAAGGCATAGGCTAGGTCTCGTGGGGAAACCGAACCGAGATCCCATGCCTTCGGGATTTACTCTTCGAAGCACTATGTCGAGGAAAATTGGTCTCCCGATTTCCCCGCATACAATCCTGAATGACAGCACAACCTCTAAGAGGTGTTGTTCTTTACTAGAACTATCTTTTGATGTTGAAATATGGTGTAATCACTTCAAACCCTTATGGTTTCTATTTAGGAGGGTTAGGAGAATTTTAGAGACGAATTTGACTCGAAAATGAGCAGAAAATAGGCGTCCAAATAGTTTTTAAAGTGAAGTAGGTCGACCACCGTCTAAGTGGATCCCTTTGGGAGCAGTTTGTACGGTCTCGCTAAAATAAAAATATCTCTCTACTCTAATGTTGTATCGACAAACAGTTTAATGAGTTAGAAACTAGACTCGTAGTTTTTCAACTTGGTAGGTAGATCACCCCATAATTCCAAGTATATTTGGAGAAAATCTCAGCTTCATTTGTCCTAAGTTTCAGCACATTTATGAATGTATCTTGTGATGACATTTGCCAACTTTTGTTCCACAATTCGCTTGATTTCAAAACATAACACACGACTAAAAAACACGTAACATAACCTCCTTATAATTTTAAGAACCCTAGTCTCACCAAAAAAGTACATGTTATAACATTCCAACTTGTCAACTTTCGATGAAACTTATTTTCTTCACTTCGTTTAGCTTCTAAGCCTTCTAACCCTCTTAGTACTTGGAATTCATGATCTTAAATATTTGTAACCTCCACAGTAACATGATTTACTTTCTTTATAAACTTTTTCAATATGATTTTATTTATGAGCGTACATCAATTGACTTACAACGTACTCTTATGTATGAAAACGTAAGGTGTAACGTCTAATTAATACAAGCATGAATTTAACAAGCAACACAAGTAAATATTGTGAGCACGTAATTTTTGCCCTAAGCAAATTATTCCAAAAGTTTCAAATAAAATAATTTTATAATTTTTGCGAATTTTGTTGCATTTGTGTTAATTGATTGCATGATAATTCATACGAAATACAAAAATATGCACTTGCATTTAGGGATTTAATTAGGTATTAATTTGTTTTAGAACAAAATTTAAAAAAAA
>MU759708.1:120357-148981 GCA_026770625.1 Nicotiana glauca | reverse complement strand
AAACTGTGTTCGCCGGAGTAGGGTTCCGGCGACACAAAAATTGATATTCGAAGGTCTGGAGACTGATTCGAGGGAAACTATTTATGGGAGTGAAGAGAGGAGGTTCGAAGCTTTCTAGGGTGTACATTTGGGAGGCAACGGAAGTAGTGGTGTTTACCGGCGACAACTTCGTCGGCGAGATATAGATACGATGAAGGAGATGAACTGTCTCTAACGCTTGGCTTGTTTTCAGAACATTTTATGTATAACTGATGAGAGTTTATAGACCGTTGGATTAAAGTGTATGGATGGTTGAGATTGGATACATATAACCCCACACGATGTCGTTTTAAATATTTTGACTGGTCTGCTATTATATTGATGGAACAACGTCGTTTTAATTTATTGATGGTTCAATCTTGCCCGTTAGATCAAACAAATGAATGGTCCAGATCTAATGGCTCAAAACGTCGTCGTTTTAACGGGTGAGCTTACTTGTATTTTGACCGTTAGATCAAGAATTCAACGGTCCGGATCTTCTATATCTAGACGACGTCGTTTGGCCTCTGAAACCTACAGACCGGATTGGGGCGGGTTGCATTTGTTTTGGGCTGGGTATTCTAGGGTATTTTTTGGGGTGTTTTGGCCCAATGAATTGTATATATATATATGTATATTTTGTATTTTTCTTGATTTTATAAAAATTGAAATTAAACTAATAATCATACTAATCAACGTCTAAAAATTATTTAATAACTATTTTGTAGTAATTTTCAATTAAAACCATAAGATCCTATTTTTGATTTTTCTTCCATTTGTTTTTTCCCAAAATGCATTAATACTAAAAGTGCAAAAATTAAAATCCTAATGCATATGCATATTTTTGTATTTTTAATATGAGTTATTATGTGACCAACTAACACAAAGAATGCAACAAAATTCTAAAAACTGTCAAAGTCATTTTATTTGACATTTTGGAATAATTCGCTTCGGGTAAAAATCACGTGCTCACAATGGACATTTTAAGCCCCAAGTTGCAAGCTTCATATTCAGCCATGTTGTTGGTGCATGAGAACCTAAGTTTGGCAGACACCGAATAATGCTGACCGGTTTGTAATACTAGGACTGCTCCTATGCCATCTCTTTTGAAATTTGTTGCTCCGTAGAAAAATATTCTCCAACCGTCATAAGATTCTGCAATGTCTTCTCCTATGAATGATACCTCTTAATCAGAAAAATACGTTTTCAGGCGTTTGTATTCTTCATCAACAGGATTTTAAGCAAGGTAATCTGCTAGTACCTGTCCCTTGATTGCTTTCTGATTCACGTAGACAATGTCAAACTCACTCAACAGAATTTGACACTTGGCTAGCTTACCAGTGGGAATGGACTTCTGAAAGATGTACTTCAAAGGATCCATCCTTGATATGAGATATGTGGTATAGGCACAGAAATAGTGCCTCAGCTTCTGAGCTACCCAAGTCAAAGCACAACAGATGCGCTCTAACAGAGAATATTAGGCCTCGTACGGGGTGAACTTCTTATTGAGATAATAGATGACCTGGTCCTTCCTCCCTATTTCATCATGCTTCCCCATAACGCAACTGAAAGCTCCATCCAATACTGCAAGGTAGAGTAATAAAGGTCTACCTGGCTCAGGTGGGACTAAGACTGGTGGTGTTGACAGGTACTTCTTGATTCTATCGAAGGCCCTATGGTAGTCATCGGTCCATTTAGTAGCGGTGTCCTTCTTCAATATCTTAAAAATTGGCTCACAGATAACTATAAACTGAGTTATGAACCAGATGATATAGTTAAGTCTTCCTAAGAAACTCATCACATCCTTCTTATTCTTTGGTGGTGGCAATTCTTGAATAGCTTTAACTTTTGATGGATCCAGTTCTATTTTTCGGTGACTCACAATAAACCCAAGCAACTTTCCCGCAGGAACCCTAAATGCGCACTTTGCGGGGTTTAGTTTCAGATTGTACCTCCGCAGTCTATTGAAGAACTTCCTCAAATCTTGCATGTGATCAGTGTCCTTCTTGGACTTGATGATAACATCATCTACGTACTCCTATATTTCCTTGTGTATCATTTTCACGACCCGGATTTCCCCACCATCGGAAGTCGTGATGGCGCCTACTAACGTAGCTAGGCCAGCCAAACAGTAAATATTCTCTGATAATTTCTCAATAATATAAACATATGAAAGCAATTAAATAAAAGCGGAAGACTTTAAGCTTATAAAACTGAAATCAAAATGCGGAAGTTTAAGATGAATCTCTACCCAAAATCTGGTGTCACTAGCTCACGGACTGCTATAGAGTACTAAAAATAAGTCTGAAATGATATCACATACTGTTTGTCTCGAAACAAAGAAAACAAACTAAATATATAAGGGACTTTGGCCTGCGAACACCAGCTAGGCTACCTCGTGAGTCCCTGGATTGAAGACAGCTCCCGGGCAATCCTATTGTTGTTGTCCAAAAGCTGCTCCTGAATCTGTGCAAAAGGATGCACAGAGTGTAGCATCAGCACAACCGACCCCATGTGCTGGTAAGTGCCTGGCCTAACCCCGGCGAAGTAGTGACGAGGCTAGACAAGACTACCAAATCAACCTGTACAGTTCTATATATATATGTGCAATAAAAGGAAAGGATACCAAAACTAAACAGTTAAAAGGGAGGGGAAACATGCTATGAGGGAATATAATCCGAATATAAAAGTCATCAACTTAAATAAGAAACAGGGCACAACAATAATTAACAGAGACAAGAAATCCAACAGTTGCACAACATCAACCTTCATGCTTTTACTCTCATCCTCACCCAAAGGAATCAAACAAAATGCATGACATCACCCTTCGTGATTTCCTCACATAACTCCCATTTCATGGAACGGAATGACCCTTCGTGCATAATATAATCAACAATGGCACGGAATGTCCCTTCGTGCATAATATAATTAACAATGGCACGGAATGACCCTTCGTGCAAATATAATCAACAATGGCACGGAATGACCCTTCGTGCATTATCACTCTTCCTCAACCAAACAACAATCATAACCAAACGGGCGAGGAGAATAAACAGTAATGAGAAATGCCCCGGCAAGGGAAAAATACAATTAAACAACTAAGTCTCGACAAGGGAGCAATGACGATAACTTCCACATCCCGACAAGGGAGATATCAATATACTCAAGTCATCTCGACAAGGGATTTTATCACATTTCTTACCAATTCTTTCATTTCTTGCTCAATAGTGTTTTATCGTTCGAGCCAACTCTCCAAAGAATTCATAATTCATAAATAATCTTCAAACTTCTCACATTATGTAGAAAATCATTAATTAGCATGGGAGAGTCCCAAAGTATACCAAAACATGTACCAACAAAAGACCCACGGTCATGCTAGACACCGGTGTATAGATACTCATCACCATGCCTATATACCATACTCGATCATTTAGCAATTAACAATAAATAATAATCTAATCCTATTCCCACAAGCCAAAGTTAGATCAAACACTTACCTCGGTCCAAAGAATAGCAATCAACTCTCCAATACCGCCTTTCCTCTACAATCCGACTCCAAAACAATGGTATCTAGGCATAATTAATTCAATAGCATCAATAAAGGCTCAACAACATAATCCCATAGCCTAGAAATGAGTTTTCTAGCATTCTTCCAAAAATACCGAAATTCGACACCGGGCCCACATGGTCCAAACACGTGGTTTGGACCAAAACCCAATCACCTATAACCCCACGAGTTTAAATATATAATTTGTTTCAAGATTTGCCCCAAATTGAGGTTGAATCACCCAAAATTCCCAAAACCCTAACTCTACCCAAAACCCTTAATTTCTACTTTGAATTCATGATTTAGGGCTAGGAAACTAGTGATTAGATGAAGAAATTAGGAGAGAATGAAGTTAAGAACACTTACCTAGCAAGCTATGGAGGAAAAGGATATGGAAATTCGTCTATGGGATGTTGGAGTGAAGAGCTCGTGTGAAATAATGGCTAAAATCCCACTACTGTTCTGTTTTAAGGCTTAAAAATTCGCTGGGCAAAAATGCCCTTCGCGTTCACGGGGAAGGGGCCGCGTTCACAGGGAAGGGTAAGCTGGGGTCTGCATCGCAATCGCGTGGGAGGAAATGCGAACACGTAGAAGGAAAAGGCTGGGGTCTTGGGTTTAATCTACGCTAACGCGTAGGTACATACGCGAATGCGATTAAGGGTGAGCTAATACTATGCGAATGCGAGGACAAGTTCACGAACGCAATGAAGGAATTACTGGGGCCCTGAATTTGGCTTACGCGTTCGCGAGGTTCAAGACGCGAACGCGAAGGGGGAAGAAACAGAGCTATGCGAACACGAGGGACTAATGTGAACGTGATGAAGAAAATCCCTGTGTAAAAATTGCAGAAAATCTGCTAACTCCATAAGTCCAAAACCACCCCGAACACCTCTGAAAACACTCCCGAGCCCTCGGGGCTCCTAAACAATCACACACACTAACTCAACAACATCATACGAACTTACTCGAGCGATCAGATCGCGAAAACAACATCAAAATCAATGAATCAAGCCTCAAAACTCATGATTTTTCTTCTAAACTTCAGAAACTTTCAAACTTGGAACTCATAGTCCGAAACACGTCAAACGACGTTCGATTTCTACCAAACTTAACAGAAAAAGCTTAAACAATATAAATGACTTGTACCGGGCGTCGGAACCAAAATACGAGCCCGATACCATAGTCTTTTAATCAATTTTCATTTCCATTTTCCTTAATAATTTCAGAAAAATAATTTAACAAAAAAATTCTTTTACTCGGGTTCTAGACCTCGGATTTCGACTCCGGAAACATGCCCGAGTCTCATATTTTTCTACGGACCCTCCGGGATCGTCAAATCACGGATCTAGGTCCGTTTACTAAAAATGTTGACCGAAGTCAACTTTAGCCATATTAATATCAAAATTCTTCAAATTTTTCACAGATTTCACATATTTCATCATAAAAGCTTTCCGGCTATACGCTCGGACTACGCAAGAAAATCGACGCAACTATAAGTGAGGTTTTTAAGGCCTCGGAAGCATGGAAAAAGAGAGAAATCCGGTGATAACACTTTGGGTCGTCACAATCATATCATGGAAAATGGTGGTCATGGCCCTCATGTAGGTGGCCCCTGCATTCTTTAGGCCGAACGACATCATCTTGTAACAGTACATTCCCCACGGCGTAATGAAAGCTATTTTCTCAGCATCTTCTTCATCCATCCAGATCTGATGATAACCAGCAAAGCAATCTATGAATGACTGTAATTCATGTTTGGCGCAATTGTCAATCAAGATGTGTATGTTTAGTAAAGGGAAGTCGTCTTTTGGACTGGCCCGATTGAGGTCCTAGTAGTTGACACAGACTCAGACTTTCCCATCCTTCTTTGGCACTGGCATAATGTTGGCTAACCATGTAGGGTATTCTACTACCCTGAGAACCTTAGATTTGACTTGCTTAGTGACTTCTTCCTTCATTTTCAAACTCATATCAGACTTGAACTTTTTGAGCTTTTGCTTTACCGGAGGACATGTTGGATCGGTTGGCAGTTTGTTAGCCATAATAGACATACTCAGACCAGTCATGTCATCATACGGCCAAGCGAATATGTCCTTATACTCCCTTAGAAATTATGTGTATTCCTTATTTTCTAATGGCGATAAGTGAACGATGATTCGTGTTTCTTTGATGTTTTCTGCATCTCCCAGATTAACAATCTCTATCTCGTCCAGGTTGGACTTAGGTCTGTTTTCAAAATTCTCAACTTGTTAACAATCTCTTCTGGTATGCCATCTTCCTCTGAATCTATGTTTGTTTGTTACGTTGTCTCACTGCATATCACAGTCATTGGTTCATCAAGATAAGTAATAGTAATGTTGTATAAGTAAAGTAATAAGAGAAAAGATAATAATGAGTGTTGATTCATAAGAAAAGTATGCTTTGATAAATTGCATAACTGTTTTGAACATTGGAGATTTTATTGCAGGAATTGGAAAAATGCGAAAAGAAAAATCATTTAGTAAATAAAAACATTATATGATACTTGATTTAGCCTTGCTACCCCGAGGCTCGTTGGGCTCTGGTTTTCCTGATGGTCCAGTTATTGAGGCACGCTTATATGCTCACAGCTTGTATGGAAGGGCTTTCCTCCCCCTCCTTATCGCGAACAACACAACAGTCCATGCCATTATCTTCTAAGAACAAGTTCTTCATTACTATCAGTGTTTCCTCTTCATCTGACCTATAAATAGTATCAGCCGGTTGGAAAGTATACTCCAAATATGGTATCGACTGCTCCAGTGGATAGTAAGGACCGCGCCATGGTGGCGACCAGTTGTTGAATTCTTCCCAGGTGTACTCATATCCCCGACCGAAAGTAGTGCCATGTTTCTTGAGCTTTATGGGCTTAGTAATTCCTTGGAGGTTTTTGCCGAGCCCTTTGCCAAGTTTGTACCTACTCCAATTCAGTATGCTCTCGATCTTGTTATCCCACAATTTGTCTTTGACAACAACATTTACCCATTGAATGTGGTGGTAAGTCTCTCCTCCTAGCTTCATTCTCCATCCGATTGCCGGAATGGTCTGGCGACTATATATAGGGTTTCTACCGTTGCCGTGAATGATCACCTCTTGGTGGTTCCATTTGGATTTTGCTGCCTGATGCAGTGTCAATGCTACGGCCCCAGCGACATGGATACATGGTCGTCCCAATAGCAGATTGTAAGATGCTGGCACATCTATCACTTGGAAATCAACATTGAACTAGTTTGGCCCCATTTGCAAGCATAAACTAATCTCTCTAATGGTGGATCTTTGGGAATTGTCGAAGGCTTTCACATTGATAGCTCTGTCCTTTATCTCGTGCAGTCCCTTACCCATCTTCTTGAGCATTACCAGTGGATATATTTTGAGACTGGAACATCCATCGATCAAGATTTTGGTGATAAAATAGTCCCCGCATTGTTCGGTGATGTGTAGTGCCTTGTTGTGTCCCAACCCTTCAGGTGGTAGCTCATCCTTATGAAAAGTGATCTTATGGCTTTCCAACGCTTGTCCTACCATATTAGCCATTTCTCCGCTAGTGATGTTGCTTGGTACGTATGCTTCACTTAGCACCTTCAGCAGAGCATTCTTGTGTGCCTCAGAACTTTGTAGCAAAGCAGGAATGGAGATTTGCGTTGGTGTTTTGTTCAACTTGTCGATGACTGAGTATTCCTTGGCCTGTATCTTTCTCTAAATATCGTTTGGACCTGTATTAATGATGGGTGAACGTTTAGAGGCCTGCTTGTTTGACTCAGCTAGATGTTCCGGGGTATAAATTCTACCAGTTCTTATCATACCCTGTGTTGCAATAGTCTCTTCAAACCTAACCTTGCCTTTCCTTCTTGCCTCAGCTGTATAGTCCCAGGGTACATCCTTTGTATGGAATGGTGTCATGGTCTACATCGCCACTGGGTTCGGTATGACTATCCTTACTCCAAACGGAGCATGTTCCTCGAGCGGTAAAACTGCAACTTCAAACGGTGTGGCTTCATTTGCTGGAGACACAAATTCGACGTCAATTGACGTTGGTGTATTTATCGATGGCATTGCTTCAAACTTAAGTGGCACAAATATATTTACGCCAATGTCCCCAGATGGCTGAATCTGGACTATGATTGGATTAAGAGTAACTATTGACTTCTTTGGGTCATCGCCTTCTGTGATCAACCCGATTGATCCGTCGGGATCCCAATCATCCTCTATTTTGATCATGTGAATGCCTCCGCCCTTATGGTCTGGTAGAGGGTTATTGTGGATGTTTGGAGCGGATTAGTTTACCACAACAATCTTATTATCAATTAAAGATTGGATCTTATCTTTTAAAGAATGACATTCGTCGATTGTGTGCCCCTTCTTGCCAGAGTGGTATGCACGTGATTTGTTTGGGTTAACCGACTGAGAAGGGTTCCCAGGGGTTGCAGCATGGATGGGGTGGAATAACTAGTAGCTTTGAGTCTTTCATACAGTTGGTCAATAGGTTCAACAATGACTATATATTATTTTAGAGGCCTGCGATCAAAATTTGGTCGAGGTCTAGGGAAGTTTTGGCATGCAAGAGTTGATTGATACTGGGATGGTTGAGCATTTTAGGTTTGGTAGACATGTGTGGGTTGGGAATATCTAGGCGAAGTAGGCTGATATATGTGAGGTAGAGGTGATTGATAAGTGGGTGGTGGAGCTTGGTATATGGGTGATGTGCTTGGTAGCTCGGAGTAGGCTGATATGTGAGTGGGGGTGTTGGGTAGGTTTGGTATTTTATAGGAGATTTGGTTCTCTATGCAACCATCACGGCCCCCACATCCTTTTTCTTGGACACACCACCGGATTGTAAGGCCTATTTGTAGCTTGCAAGGCCTCGAAGTTCGTAACCATACCGCTTTTGATACCCTACTCAATTCTTTCACCCAGTTTGATAATGTCCGAAAATTTATGGCTTTCAATCATCATTAGTCTTTCATAATATTGTGGGTCCTGAGCTCAGACAAAGAATTTGTCCATCTGTTCCTCCTCTAAGGTAGGTCTGACTTTAGTAGCTTCGGACCTCCATCGAGTAGCATACTCGCGAAATGTTTCTGTAGGCTTCTTCTTTAGATTATGAATATAGAACACATCCGGAGCATTCTCTGTGTTAAATGTGAACTGGTACATAAAGTCGGGCACCATGCTTACCCAGCTTGACCATTTCTTTAGATCTTGGCTAATGTACCAGGACAACGCATCTCCTTTCTGACTCCTTATGAACAGCTTCATGCGGATTCTCTTGTCTTTCCCTACTCCAACCAGCTTGTCGCAATATGTTATCAAATGGACCCTTAGATCCCCTGTACCATCAAACATTTCGAACTTCGGAGGTTTATACCCCCCGGGCAGTTCGACATCGGGCTGTATGCGAAGATCTTCATAATTCAGCCTCTCAATTCCCTTGCTTCCTTCAACACCTTGAATCTGGCTAGTCAATTTTTTAAGTTCCTCAGCCAGGTTCCTAATGAGCAAGTTTTTATCATCAAACTCGGGTGTGCTTGAGATAAGTTAGGTGGAGTGTGGCATAGTCTCCACATAGTTGGGGGTTTTATGGTGGGTGTGAGAGTGGTCATTTGTAGAGTTTTAGAGTTTCAGGATGAGTAGCTGTCAAACCTCCTTTGGGCGCTACCGCACCCCCTGAAGGGCCTGGTAAAGGGAGTTTTTCCAATTAAAGGACAATCGAAACAGGATTCGTTTAATAAGAGATTCAGAGTCGCCACTTGGGAGATTTATGGTGTCCCAAGTCACCGGTTGAATCCCGAATCGAGGAAAGGTTTGACTCTATTTAATAGTCCGCGAACCAGAAATCTAAGTAAGGAATTCTGCTAACCCGGGAGAAGGTGTTAGGCGTTCCCGAGTTCCGTGGTTCTATCACGGGCGCTCAACTGTCACATTCGGCTTAATTATCTGATTTTAAATACATGTTGAACCTATGTGCAAATTTTAACTCTTTACCGCTATTATTATTATTATTATTATTATTATTATTATTATTATTATTATTATTTTAACAAAGAATTGCAACGTTGTGAAAACGTATCTCGAACCACGTCACATCAATGTACCCGTGATTATTGACGCATTTTGACTCCGTTGAGATTTGGATTTGGGTCACATAAATGTGCACCCAAGTTTAAGAAAGTAAATTATTAAAGGCGCACCTAAAGCGACTAGCGCGTTATTATTTTGGGTAAGGCCGTAAAATTTTGCTAAACAGCCCATCCCGAAGTCTAAGTAATTTTACAAACACATATAGAGGGCCCCGCGGCTTATGCATTTTTTGTTTGTCGAGGCTCGTCTCATTCATTATTTTAAAAGAATTACAACGTCATGGAAATGCATCTCGAATCACGTCACAATCAATGTACCCGTGACTATCGACACATTTCGACTTCGTTGAGATTTGGATTTGGGTCACATAAATGTACACTCGAGCTTAGGGAGGTAATGTTATTAAAATACGCGCCTAAAGAGTCTAACGCGTTATTATTTTGGGGAAGGCCATGCCATTCACTAAACAGCCCATCCCGAAGTCTAAGTATTTTTAATATATATACATTTATGAGGGCCCCGCAGTTTGTGCGTTTTATTTGGCGAGACTCATCTCATTTATTATTTAAAGGCCGACCTAAAGTAAACTACGATTTTTTATTTTTTTATTTTTTTGTCTCTAATAATAAACAAAAAAAACCTAGTTAATTAATCATTATTTAAGGATTACTGCATTTAAATTCTGAGTCTTTCATTAGAAGCACATTTTTTCTTTTTTAAGCAAAATATGTGGACCATCCAATTAATGAAGATACTAGAACAAAATGCAAAGCACTGTGATTTAATGAGGCTGCCCAAAATAAAATTCATACCAAACATGGAACTATTAATTCGATTATTTATACACAATTACAAATTCAACAAAACATGAACTAGTATTATATTTCAACATCACATATGCATATTACCAAAAGAAAATACGAGGGACATGGGGCAGAGATGACCTACTTGTGATTAACGTCTAATGCGTTGGAACTGCAACGGAACCTCGACGGAGAACTTCTACCTCGACCCGTACCTAGCGACGGAGAGTTTGAAACTTGACTTCGATGTTCGACTGGTTAGAACTATGCAGAAACTGTCTATTGAGGTTGATTTTTTAGACTGTTTCGCTGATGTAACAGCTGGTCGTTTGGACGTGAGGGAGGCAGCAACAACGACATTAATGGTGGTCATCCATGGTTGTTTCTGGATGGTTGTTTGCGTGCGATGAAGGAGCTGACTGGTGTTCAATAGGGTGGTTGACGAAGTCGACAGACAGTGAAGTGGTCGATGGAAAATGGTGGTTTGTCGATGGAGATGGCGGGCTGCTTTGAGGGTCGTTTGGCTATGGCTAACGACGAAAATGGGAGGTGGACTGGTTGGGGCTGGTGGCGTCGCTACTGTTCGTGGTTAACGAAGGTGACTGGTTCGTTGACGACGAGGAGAAGAAGAAACAATGGTGGAGGGTGGTTTGTGGATGGACGTTGCAGGTGGTGGAGGGTGGTTTAGGGTTTGTGTTGTATTTTCTTCATTTGTTGAAGAAGATCATCAACAGTCCTCCCAAAACGTGAGCTCCTCCCGTGTATATGTGTCCTTTGTGTAAAATGTCCAAAATGTATTTTTTGAAATCTGTATTGTGTATTCCCCCTCCTAAAAAATCTGTCCAAACAATCTCTAAGTGTAGTCTATGTCCGTTGGAAAATATTCACTCCCCTCTCCCTTGTATTTTGTGTTCAAAATTGTGAGTTATGGGTCCACGTGGGTTATGGGTCCAATAGTGTGTGTCCCCTATGCTTGTATAAGTCCAAGAATGTGTGTCCCCCGTCTCATTGTGCTCCACGATATCCCCACGCGTGGTAGGCTCGGATTGTTATGGACTAAGTCCGAAAATTAGGCTTAAAACGGATAGTTTGAACCCAAATATAATTCTTTGCCCGGAACCAAGAATAAAAATACGATATTATTTAATTAATCCTATGTAAACAAAATAACTATCAAAATGAGACTGACAATTAAAACAAAACTATTTTTTTGGTATTTTTCATGATTAAAATGGCCACAAAACATTAATAAAACTATTTTTGTAATTTTCGAAATTATATAAACATAAAAATATAAAGTACTATTTTTATATTTTTTAAAGATTACAATGAATACAAAATATTAATGAAACTATTTTTGTAATTTTCGAAAGTGTATAAAGATAAAAAATAAGGTACTATTTTTTGTATTTTTCAAGTTTATGAGAAATACATAAACTAAAATTTATATATCATTTTTTTTAGTTTTTTTTTTCTTTTTGTAACAAAATAAAGTGAAAGAGTCAAAATTAGCTGAGATAACTATATTAGGCCTAAACTAAATATTTTACGCTAAAAATATAAAAAATCTTGGGGAGGGTAAAAAATCACACGTCTACAGTAGCAGAGTGTTATTTGGGGTATGGCAAGTATTGCATTAGGTCTTTAGTGGAATAGTGTGAGGAGCGGGATGATTCTATTGCTTTGGGATATTTTGAGGTGGTGTAGGGTTTTGAGTATTGGGAAAGGTGATATCCAGGGTGATGAGGGAAAATGACAAGCTTGACAGATTCCGAACCTGTTCGAGTCCTTCCTGGAACATCATCAATTTCTGTTTAAGTTGGGACACATTTTCCTTGGGAACCTGAATACCATGACCATTAGCGGCCTCTACCGGTTCAGTTGCATTCTCCTTTCTAACGTTGTTCAACTCTTCCATCTTGCCCTTGTTTTTGTTTTTGATTGGACTAAGAGGAAGAGTGGGTGGAGGGCCCCTGGATCTCGTGGAATAGGAAGATGTTTCCAGAGTGCACGAACTAACTTTTAGGGTAGGAATACAAACAAAAATAAAAATAAAACAAAAGGTAACCAAGTTAGTGAGGATCATAAAAAGTATTGCAATATTTAAACAAATAATGTGGGAATGTAAATCGTGTCCTAATTTGGGGACCTCTTTGTGCCCAAGGTTGGCCTAGCGACAAATTGATTTGGAGAACTTAGGATGCTAAATGCCTCATTTTATTGATAAAAAATAGACGAATCCCAAATTGACACTAATAAGAAAGAAGTAAAAAGTCACTAATGGACATTGGCCTTATTACATTTTATAAAGCGAAAAGAAAAACTCCTATCTACTTGGTCCCAGAAGGACATTCCCCATATTAGGCATCCTCTGCTCCGTCGAACAACTTTCCCAACTCGTGAAGTCCCTGCAATAGGTAGGCCCTGGCTAGATGTCCCCCTTCGTTTCCTTCAGCATTCTGGTAGTCTTCGACCCTCTTGAGAAACTTTCTTTCCAACTCCACTATGCCTCGCTCCAAGTATCCCAGTCGCTTGTTGGCACTGACAGCCATGTCCTTCCATTCCTCAATTAGCTTCTAGTTGGACTCTTGTATCTCGCGGTGCTTGGTTTCGTACTCCCTGATCCTTTTGCGCAGTTGGTTGTATTTGACCTGTGCCTCGGCCCTTTCATCTATAATCCTGTGACCCCGAGCAAAATCTGGCTGGCCCAGACCATCATGATTATCTTCTAACCATCCTGAATAGTAAGGAATGCAACCTGCATGATATCTGTCTGGTTCGATAGTGTCCCTCCATATTACAATCTTGCAGTGCCACATATGCCGAGTTTGGCACTTGTAAGGACTATCATCATCCCGAAAGTCAGCCCGGAAATGACTTATATTGTCGAACCTAGGCACAACTTGCTTCCTACCAGCTTGCCTCATAACTCGGAGAGGGACGTAAGGGTATGTTCCTCCCAGACCGATCAATATAAGGAAAGGTGCATATCTGGATTGGGCGAAGAACTCCTCGATCGGGAACCACTCAAACATCCGTTGGACTTGTTCTTCAGTCAAATTATCAACACAGGTCGACTCATCCTTTGGAATCCTCCGGTTAAGAGAACATATCGAGGACGCAATTCATGTGCTTTGGATGATGGAAAGCGATGTGATTATCCCAGTCCCTTCACTGAATCTCTTGTCGGTATTCACCCATTGGAGATGTTCCATGAGCCAGAGTTGAAGTAATAAATTGCAGCCTTTGAAGTGTTTTTCTCCTTGTTGACTCTTCTCCAAGTCTCGGTATATGTCGGCAATGATCATGGGAACGATGCTGAATGGCTACCCACCAATCCATTCTATTAGGGTCTTAGTTACCATTGCTAGCCTGATGTGGATTCTTGCTTTCTTCATCGGAAACATGATTAGCCCCAGGAAATAAAACATGAATACAAAGACCATTCGATGAATGTGCCCAATGATATGATGGAAAATTTGTCAGGGTAGGTACGGTAGGATTTTATATGACCGTACCTTTCATATAAATAGTCAAAAGGGATGTAGGACCCCTTGAGACATGTCAATTCCGATTTCTTCTTTAAACCCATTATTTTGAGGAAACCCCTGCCTTTACGGTTCTCAGGCATCAACAAACCCGGAGTTTCCCATACTAGACCGGTCAATCCTCCTATCTCTTCTAGCAAGGGTGTCATTTCAATACCCCCAAAGTAGAATACAACCATCTCACAACCCCAAAACAAAGTAGGAGCTTCTATGATCTTGTTGTTAGGTTGGATTTCAGGAGGGAAGGTATATTTCCCAAATATTTTTGGACAAGAATTTGATCACTGAAGTGAAGATCTTTTCACCAACTTAGCAGTCTTGGGTGGATGCTGGTGACCATGCCGACTCTAGGGACTTCATGCCTCATTTTCTGCAAAACAAATAAGGTTAGACTCTTATCCCCAACAGACTCGACTATTTAATACCAACAATTAGCATGAAATATTTAGTTCTCCAAATAAATGCATAGAACGTGGTGATGTCCGTTTGGGTTTAGGTAAACCCAGTGGACTTTGGACAAGGCTACCTTAAATNACGAATACCCTACGATGGATATGTTCCAAGGACGTGATGGCAAACTCTTCATGGTAGGTACGGTATGATTTACTATGACCGTACCTTTCATACAGGCAGTCAAAAGGGATGTGCGATTCTTTTAGGCATACCAATTATGCATTCTTCTTCAAACCCATCATTTTTAGGAAACCCTTGCATGTGCGGTTCTCAAGCATTTGGGTTTACCACACTAGACCGGCCAGTGCTCCTATTTCCTCTAGCAACGGTGTCATTTCGATGTCACCAAAGCAGAACACAGCCCTTTCACAATCCCAAAATAAGGTAGCAGTTTCTATTATCATGTTGTTAGGATGGATCTCCAGGAGGGACGGTAGATTACCCAGATATTTTCTGACAAGGGTTTTGCCACTAGAATGAAAATCTTCCCACTAACTTAGCAATCTTGGGTGGATATTGGTGACCGTACCGAATCTGGGAACTTCGTGCCTTATATTTCTGAAAGGCAAACAAGGTTAGGCCCTTACCCCCCACTAGACTAGACTATTTAACATTAACAATTAGCATGAAGTATTTAGTTCCCTAAATAAATGCACGGAATGTGATGATGTCCGTTTGGGTTTAGGGAAACCCAGTGGACTTTTGGACATGGCTATCTTCGTTACGTGGATAACATAACTAACCCGGCTAGGTTAGACAACTCAAGGGGGTAGGCACGGAACCATCAACTGCACCACTGATCAACTGGTTTTATCGCAAATATGCCTTTCCAAATTTAGGGGGTAATAATATTGGAAAAGAGCGACCACTCATTATACGCGTTGTTATGGTATTTGTTTGGGCACGAGTGAAGTATGATGTTGAGCATAATTATGCAATAATTAAAAGCATGTTGGCATGTATTTGTACATTAAGAAAGCGATAAGTACAACAGTTTCATAATTTAAAGCGGTAGTAAAGGAAAGAAACAAAGAAGACAAGTCAGTTTTGCAATTGAAAAGGAAATTGAATGCTTAAAGTAATTAAAAAAGTAATTGCACATAAATGGGAGGTAAAATTAACAATAACAATTTGAAATGGTAAAAGCCTAAATATCCCCAGAAGAGTCGACATGCTATCGTGCCCCCTTTTTCCCTCTTTGCATTGGGAGATCGGGTTTATGACATTTTGGGTATAGGACAACTCATTCCTTTTGGGAACTGGGTTTTGCATTTGAAGAGTCGCCACCTAATGATTTAAGGCGCATTAGGACACCTATAAAGTTCACTTATATGTTTGTTTGATAACTAGAGATAGGGTAAGGACTTGAAATTATCCCAAGGGGAAGGTGTTAGGCACCCCTCAGGATCCCCTAGTGTGGTTACCGGCCAAACAGTTTTGTGAATTTGTGAAATTTAGCAAATAGACAAGTATAGGATCAAATAGTAGGGGATTTAATTTTAAACACATAAGAGTTTGAAAGGGGAGGATTTTGAAAAGAAGTTATAATTCTATAAATACTAAAAGGAAAGGGGGAGGGGTCCTAGGTTTATTTGTAATATAGATCACATCAATGCAATACCCGGTATGACACTCCTCAGAAGAGGGGATACATGTGGTATTAGCGCACCGGTTATCATGTCCATATCTACCCTTCCCACCCCGTTAAGGTATTAAAGCGCGGAATGGTCTCGACCTCTATTGCATGCTACTACCCGTCCCTTCCAATTAGTCACAGAGGAATTTAGGACTACTATTTCTAAAGGGGAGGGATATTAGGTTTTAAAAGGTGAAAAAGCTAAGGCTACATACAAAACATATATGACTGCACATTAGGGGAAACATGTAAACAAATAAGAGGCTCATGTATACCTCCTCAAACAAAGCACATAAATAGCATGTCTCAAACACAGTCAAGGTCCAAATTTAAAATACTAAGGTAAGGGGATTTTCAATTATTGAGGCAAACTAGTTTGGTGCATGACTCAGATAGGAAGTCCGAATCAGGCTTGCCTGCTGGTTGTATCAGTCATTAATTAACAAAGGCAGAATCAATTTTTATTGGTTGTTATCACCTAAGGCTTGCTTAAGTGTTTAAACGAGATCCTAGGAACATGATATCTATTACTGATTCAGAAGTGTAGTAAAGCGGTGACCAATTTTAAAAATCGAGCTATTTGAGAACCTATAGGCATGCTTTCTAAACCGTGTTAATAAAAGAAAAAATGAGTTGTTTGAGACTAGTTCAAAAATAGTACGAGATACACTGATTTTAATTAGGCGGGTTTCAGATCCTATAGTCACGATATCTATTGTTGCTAATTTTCAGTTCCTATAGACATGGTATCTATTATTGCCAATTTTCAGTTCCTATAGACATGGTTTCTATGAACATTGCTGATTTTGAAGCATACAGAATTAGAGGAATAGATCCTATAGGCATGATCTCTAGAGGGAAAACTGAGACATACAGAAATTTAAAGAAATAGATCCTATAGGCATGATCTCTACCCTTCTAATAGCTAAAGATTCATAAATGCCCATCCTCATTTCCACTAGCCAACTCCAATATTTATTACAAATTATTATAGACCCAGTAATGAATTACATCGGAAAATTGTGAAAAGAAGAAGAAGAAGAAATAACAATCAGAGGAGGCCAGATTCATGACTTCCTTTCTGAGTTATGGAACAAACCACTTCAAATGCCATTTGTTTCAAAGCCTTTCTCAAACCTGGGTGTGTCAAAGTTCCCTAAGGGTCTCAAGGAACCCCGTGCAGTACTTACACCCAAGTTTACATAACTAGATAGAGATGCGTGCAGTGTGGAAGGGCCAACTCTTATATGTCCAAGTTCAGAGGGAGCTCATGGGCCCCAAGGCAAGGCTCATACAAGAGGGGCAGAACCTAAGTCTAAGAGTAGAGTGTGAGTGCAGAAACAGAGTTTTAAAACTAAGTTGAGAATAGAGAGAGGTAAGGGTGGTTAGAAAATAGTAATAGCAGAGCCAACACTACATAGAACCAGCATTATTTGCACAAAGGGGTCAGGGGTTTGGGAACACAATACAGGGAACATATGACCCTGAAAAGAGTCAGGTTTGGACATGCACAGTAATAGATGGTTCTGTCATGCCCATAAACCAGCCAGAGAATACAACACATAGAGGGGATATGGGGTTTAGGAGTCACAAGTCATAATAAGTGACTAACAAAATTCATACATAAAGAAAACACATTGATTTACAGCATGCTTTTAGGAATAACATCATTAAATGCAAACATGAAACATGCAAGAGTGAAGGAAATAGTAAAGAAACATGTTATTGTTGATTAATAATAACATACCAGTAAAGAAGCAAATGCAGAAAGAAAAGCAAGCAAATTTCCACAGCCTAGCCTTGGCTTTCAGCCGGCTAGACAACGCAACAACCAAGTAGTAACAGAGAAAAGAGAGAATATTTCGAGTAAAGTGTGTGTTATGAACTCAAGGTTCGTTCGTGTCTTTGAAAGAAGAGAAGTCCAGGATATTTATAGCTTTTTGAAAACGAGTGAAGGAGAAGTAATAAGATACAAACATGAAAATAATCACAAGTCAGAATCAATTACACAAGTGATCCCCTTTAATTGAGGAATCATTGTCTAACGGTAGTGACAATTCAAAATAAGGAAAGAAAATTAGTTTCTAAGCAGACTGATTGTTACCATAAAAGGAGTAGTAAAACTATTAAGTAAGCAATCAAGTCTAAGTAAAGAGGAATGCTTACTTTGGGAAAGAAATCAGCAAGGAAAATATTACAGTAAAGTCAAAGAATCAATCAACTTTGAACAAGCGAGTGAAATTAGGGTTCATAAAGGAAAAGCTTTAGAAATAAATCATAAGATGAAGATCAATCAAGGAAGAAAACTTCAACATATAAATAGAGTGAACAACCCATCAGACATGATTGGAAAAAGAAAATAACATAAAATAGCAGCAGGAATAAGGTTCAGTAAATAGTCAGGGCTCACACATATAACCAAAGCAAAGAAGAGAGACAAAAACGAGTAAAGGTCTCACAGTAACAAGTGAGGAACCCTTTTGAAAAAGTAAGGGTTTCAACAACAATAGAATTTAAAGGATAGTAAAACTCAGAATTAAATAACCTCATAAAGAAAAGAGGCAGAACCAAAGAACTTTAATCGCAACAAATGCATGCTCAAACAAACGGTTCCAGGCCAAAAAGACTTAGGATTTTTCAACAATAGTCTAGTTATGAAAAATGATGATCAAATAGGCCAAACAAGAACTCAACAAATATTCCTTTACCAAACAACCTCAGAACTCGAATGGGACCCCAAAGAAATTAGGGGTTTTTTACATGCTAACTCAGTTGAACAAAACATAGCAAAATTAAACATGTTAAAATCAGAGAAGAGGTTTAGAAATAACTTAAGAAAAACTCTAATCAAAATGAAGAGTCATTTTGAAATTAAGTTAAAGAACCTTCATGAAAAATGCTTAAAAGTTCACGGTGAGCACAAATCTAAGGCAGATCTGAAAGAAAACGAAAGATCTCAGAGATTAGGGTTTTCAGGAAACCCAAAAGAAAATGAGAAAGATCTCGAAAGTTAACGATCTAACCAGAAAAGGTCCAGGACCCGTCTCGAAAGGCCATGAATGGTCGGAAAAGGCCGTGGACGATCGGAGAAAGGCCATGAACACCAATCGAGAAAGGACTGGACCAAACTCCTTCGAAATTTTATCGTAAAACCATAGAACCAAACACATAGAAGCCATTGAAGGTTGGTACAGGTCTCAGATGACCACGGAAGGCCATAAATCAGGTAAGTATTAGGGCAAATTAAGGTGGCGACGGCTAGGGTTTATGTTGTGTTGCAGAGAGAGTTTGATAGGAAGAGGGTTTCAATCGTGGCAGTAGGTGGAAAATGATTTAGGTTTAGGGGTAGGTTTTGGGTTAAAAATGGTAAGGGGGTCTAGTAGCCGTTAATCATTTTGATCAACTACCTGGATTGAATGTGGTAGGTAGGGATCCGGGTTGGGTCATTTAAATGGGTGGGGGGATCAAATTTAAAGGAAATTGGGTTCAAATTGGGGTAGAATTCAGGCTATAATTGAAATGCAATTGGGCTAGTTTTTAAATAGCCAATTTTCTCTTTTTTATTTTATAAAAATAATAAATTAAATTCTGGAAATAAATTGGGAGTACTAAAATAATTTATAACATATAATTAACTATTTAAAAATACTGGACTTAATTTTTATAAATATAAACACAATTAAATCTTAAAAGGGGCTAATATTATAATTATACAATTTGGCCTTTAAAAATATTAAATAATTTTGTAAAAAATACGCAAAAATTACGTCAGCTATATTTTAGCATAAATGTAAAGGTAAAATAAATGAATCACCAAAAATTATAATTTGGAAATAATTATTAGGTTTTTATGGATAACATAGGGAAGTAAATTGATTCAAAAACCTTTAGAAATTAAGAAAAAATAATAAAAATATTTGGATATGCTGACATATGCATATATATGTCGTTTTAAGGTTATTTTTAATATTAGAAAATATATAGGGAAAAATTGGGTATCAACACTCCTTGGCCTCATGCTCCCTATTATGCACCGCCATTATCTAGTGCACCTCCTCCACGGGGTGCTTATAGCGGTCAGTCCAGTCGATCAGGCTCGAGCTAGCCATAACAGCCACGTCCTTTGGGTGCTTGTTTTTAGTTTGGTGACACTCGTCTCGTGGTGAGGGATTGCCCCAGACTTAGGAGGGGTGCACCTCCACAGGCTACTTAGGCTCTGCATATTCCACCGGGTTCTCAGGCTTCCCAGGCCATGGTTACCGCACCTGTTGCCACCCCACCTGCACAACCAGCTAGAGATAGAGGTCGAGTAGGTAGAGGTCTCCCTAGAGGGAAAGTCCAGGCCAGATATTATGCCCTTCCTGCTAGGACAGAGGTAGTTGCATCCAACTCTATTATCATAGGTATTGTTCTGGTTTGTCAAAAAGATGCATTAGTCTTATTTCATCCAGACTCCACTTATTCCTATATGTCATATTATTTTGCTCCGTATTTGGCGTATCCCGTGATTCTTTGAGTTCTCATGTCTATGTGTCTACACCTGTAGGATATTCTACTATTATTGATCGTGTGTACCGGTCGTGTTTGGCTGTTCTTAGTGGTTTTGAGATCATGGCTAATTTATTATCACTTAGTATAGTGGACTTTGATGTTATTTTGGGCATGGAATGGTTGTCTTACTATCACACTATCCTTGATTGTCACGCCAAGACTGTGACATTGGCTATGCTAGGTCTACCACTGTTAGAGTGGAGAGGGGCTTTAGATTATGTTCCTATCAGAGTTATTTCATTTCTTAAGGTTTAGGGGATGGTTGAGAAGGGGTGTGATGCGTATTTGGCATATGTGAGGGATGTTAGTGTTGACACTCCTATCGTCGAGTCAGTTCTAATAGTGAGGGATTATCCAGATGTATTCCTCGTGGATCTTTCGGACATGTTGCCGACAGAGATATCGACTTTAGGATTGATTTGTTACCGGGAACTCGGCCCATTTCTAGTCCACCCTACCGCATGGCCCCAGCAAAGTTGAAAGAATTAAAGGAGTAGTTGTAGGAGTTGCTTGATAAGGGCTTCATTCGGCCCAGTGTGTTACCTTGGGGTGCACCGGTCTTGTTTGTAAAGAAGAATGATGGTTCTATGCGTATTGATTATCGCTAGTTGAACAAGGTTGTAGCGAAGAACATGTATCCATTGCCTCGTATTGGTGACCTATTTGATCATGTTCAGGGTGCTAGAGTGTTCTTTAAGATCGACTTGAGTTCAGGCTATCATCCGTTGAAGATTTAGGCACCAGATATCTCAAAGACTACCTTCGGGACTCTGTATGGTCATTAAGAGTTCCTTGTGATGTCTTTTGGGCTGACCAACACCCCAGTAGTATTCATGCACTTGATGAACAATTTATTTCAGCCCTATCTTGACTCATTCATCATTGTGGTTATTGAAGACATTTTGTTGTACTCCCAGATCCGGGAGGATCACGAGTAGCACCTGAGGATTGTGCTTCCGACTTTGAGGGAAAAGAAGTTATATGCAAAAAATTTGAAGTGTGAATTTTGGCTAGATTCAGTTGCATTTTTGGGTCATGTAATATCGACCGAGGGGATCAAGGTTGATCCAAAGAAGATTTAAGCAGTGCAAAGTTGGCTCAAACCATCCTCAGCTACGGAGATCCGGAGCTTTCTTGTCTTGGCCGGGTATTACCGCCGATATATAGAGGGTTTCTCGTCTATTGCAGCACCTATGACCAGATTGACCCAGAAGAGTGCTCCGTTCAGGTGGACCGATGAGTGTAAGGAGATTCAAAAACTCAAGACTTATTTGACTACAACCCTAGTGTTGGTATTTCCTAATGGTTCGGGGTCCTATACAGTGTATAGTGATGCGTCATACATTGGTATCAGTGCGGTGCTGATGCCGGATGGAAGGGTGATTGCCTACATGTCCTGACAACTAAAGGTGCATGAGAAGAAATATCCTGTCTATGACCTTAAGTTAGAAGCTATTGTTCATGCCTTGAATATCTGGTAGCATTATCTGTATGGTGTCCCTTATGAGGTCTACACCGATCATTGGAATCTTCGACATCTGTTTAAATAAAAGGATCTTAACTTGCAGCAACGAAGATGGTTGGAGTTTTTTAAGGACTATGATATTATCATTCTCTATCATCCCATGAAGTAAATGTAGTGGTCGATGCCTTGAGTCGTAAGGCAGAGAGTTTGTGCAGCTTAACATATCTACGGGTAGCAGATAGGCCTTTAGCCTTGGATGTTCAGTCTTTTGCCAGTCAGTTTGTCAGATTGGATGTTTCCGAGCTGAGCCGAGTTTTGGCTTGTATGGTTTCTCACTCTTCTCTTTATAATCGTATCAGAGAGCATTTGTATGATGACCCCCACCTACTTGTCCTTAAGGATACAGTTCAGCACATCATTGCCAAGGAGGTCACAATTGGAGAGAATGGTGTATTACATATGCAAGGCAGACTATATGTGCCTAATGTAGATGGTTTGTGTGAGTTGATTCTTGAGGAGGTTCACAGTTTGCGGTACTATATTCATCTGGGTGCCACGAAGATGTATCAGGATTTGAGTTAGTATTATCGGTAGAGATGGATAAAGAATGACATATTGGAGTATGTAGCTCAATGCCTAAATTGTCAGTAAGTCAAGTATGAGCATCAGCGACCGGGTGGATTGCTTCAGAAGTTAGAGATTCCAGGGTGAAAATGGGAGCGGATCACTATGGATTTTGTTGTTAGGCTCCCACAGACTCGGAAGAAGGTTGATGCAGTATGGGTGATTGTGCATAGATTGACCAAGTTAGCCTATTTCATTCATGTGGTTACTACTTATTCTTCATAGTAGATAACTCAAGTTTACATTCGCGAGATTGTCATGCTTTATAGTGTGCCGGTAATCATCTCTGACCATGGAACATGTTTGCATCACAGTTTTAGAGAGCTGTACAACATGAGTTGGGTACTCGGGTGGAGATGAGTACAACATTTCACCCTCAGACGGACGGGTAGTCTGAGCGCACTATTCAGATATTGGAGGATATGTTCCGTGTGTGTGTGATGGATTTTGGGGTTTCTTGGGATCAGTTCTTGTCGCTTGCAGAGTTTGCCTACAACAACAATTATCAGACGAGCATTCAGATGGCACCATATGAGGCTTTGTACGGTAGGCGGTCCCGGTCTCCGGTGGGTTCGTTTGAGCCGGATGAGGTTGCGCTACTGGGTAGAAATTTGGTTCAAAATGCTTTCGAAAAGATTAATTGATTTAGGATTGACTTCGTAAAGCCCAATCTAGATAGAAGAGTTATGCAGATCAGAAGGCTCGTGACAAGGCATTCATGGTTGGGGAGCGGGTCTTGCTTTGGGTTTCCCCATGAAGGGTTTTATGAGGTTCGGAAAGAAGGAAAAGTTAAGCCCTAGGTATGTTGGACAATTTGAGATCCTTTAAAGGGTTGGAGAGGTGGCTTACAGACTTGCACTACCTCCTAGTATCTCTGTAGTTCATCCAATGTTCCATGTTTCCATGCTCCTGAAGTACCACGGCGATCCATCCCATGTGTTAGACTTCAACTCAATCCAATTGAACAAGGATCTATCTTATTTTGAGGAACAGGTGGACATCTTGGATAGGCAAGTTCGAAAGTTGAGGACGAAGAACATCGCTTCACTAAAGGTTTAGTGGAGGGGTCATCCGTCGAGGAGGCAGCTTGGGAGACCAAGCATGATATGCACAACCATTATTGTCACCTTTTCACCCCTACCGGTATGTTTCTATACTCGTTCTAGGATGAACATTATTTTTAAGAAAGGGAGGATGTAACGACCTGGTGAGCCATTTTGAGAGTATTAACTCTGAACCCCTATTTATTGCTTTCTCTATCTCATTTTGTGGCTCGCTGGGAGATTTGGTTTTTGCTTACGGAGAGAAATGTGACACATTGTCCCTAAAATAAAGTTTAAGTCATAGGATTAGTTTGATTTGGGTGAAGATGACTTCGGAATGGAGTTTCGATGGTTCCAATATCTCCGTAGGATGATTTTGTCTTAGGAACGTGTCTGGATATTGATTTAGAGGTCTGTAGGTCATTTCGGCATTAATTGGCGAAAGTTGGAAAGTTGGGTGATTTTTGAAAAGTTTGACCAGGTATGAAATTTTTTATACCGATGTCAGATTATGATTCCGGAAGTTGGGGTAGGTCCTTAAGGTCAATCATGACTTGCGTGCAAAATTTGAGGTCAATCGGACTTGATTTGATAGATTTCGGTATCGGATGTAGAAGTTTGAAGTTCTAAAGTTCATTAAGCTTGAATTGGGGTGCAATCCATGATATTAACGTTGCTTGATATGATTTAAAGGCTCGACTAAGTTTGTATGATGTCTTAGGACTTGTTGGTATTTTTGGTTGAGGTCTCGGGAGCCTAGGGTGTGATTCGATTCATTATCGGATCAAGTTTGGAACTTAAAAAATGGCTGAAGTGCACTAGTTCTGGTGCAATCATATCCGCACAAGTTTGACTGCATGTGCGAGCTCGCAGAAGTGAGAGGAAGAGCGCAGAAGTGGAAATGGGCAGTCGAGGCAGGACTCACAGGTGCGGAAAGGTTTCCGTAGAAGTGGCTTCGCTTCTACGGTGGGTTGATACGTAGGAGCGAGTAGGTCGCAGGTGTGACGCGTTTTGTCGCAGGTGTGCGTGTACAGGTGCGGCCCTTGGCTCGCAGAAGCAGACCCAGGGGACTTAAGTAAAGTTCGCACCTGCAATGGAAAATCTACAGGTGTAGAGCCGTAGATGTAAAATCATTGGGCTGAAAAGGCCTAAAATCGATTGTTTGATTTAATTATCCATTTTTGGACCTAGAGAGCTCCGATTGAGGCAAACATTTGAGGGATTTTCAGACAAAACACTTGGGTAAGGATTCTTGACTCGTTTCTTTACTATATTCCACTAATCTGTCATTAATTTCTTCATTTAATTAAGGATTTGGGTTGTGAAATTGGGATAAAAAGGTGTAAGATTCTTAAACTGAATTTTAAGGTTTTGATCAAGGTTTTTGTATCGGATTTGAGTAATTTTGGTATGGGTGGACTCGTGGCTGAACGGGTATTTTAATTTTGTAACTTTTACCTAATTCCGATACATGGGCCCGGGTCGACGTTTTAGGGCGATTTTCTAATTTCTTGTTAAAGTCATAATTTTATTATTTAGATTAGTTTCGTATAGTTATATTTATAATATGTAACTGATTTTGGCTAGATTTGGGCGAAATCAAAAGGTTGAGGGAAAGGCGTTCTAATTGATTGATTGAGCGAGGTCTGAGGCAAGTGACTTGTCTAACCTTGTGTGGGGGAAATTCCCCTTAGGATTTGGTGTTGTTGTGAAAGTTTGTGATATGTGAGTGCCGTGTACGTGGTGTGACGAGTGAGTTCACGAGCTAAGTGTTGAAATTTTGGTTTTATCTGCGTAGTATCCTTTTTTGCCTTAACTACATTACTTTGCACGTATAGTTATCATGTTTAGCTCGATTTCACAAGTCTACTTGTCTTATCTATTATTTGCAACTTGTACTGCATGTTTAGTTGAATTACATGATTTTTTGATGCCATACTCCTTATTTAACTATAAGATTCTTTACTTGAAATTGATATCCTTGAAATATCATTGTTTCAGTTGTTATGTTTTGGTTTCCGTAATCATTGTTAAGATGACTGTTTGGTTGTTGCACGAGGGTTCTGTCATGCAGTTGTTATTGTTGCACAAAGTTTCTTCTATGTCATGTGATTATTGATACGCATGCGGTGATATAAGGTTTGGGTGTTGAAACACATACAATGAGATAAGGGGGCTCTATACACGTGGCTAGTATGGGATATATAGAAGTCATGCAGTGTGATAAGGTTGGCTAAAACGCGGGATGCTATTTCGGGAAAAATGATTTTCAAACAAACTACGAAAGCTCATGCGGTGATATAAGGAAAGATTGTGAGATATTTAGTTTTAAGACTACGATGTTGTGCCTCGGGAGTACCCCTGTTGATTTTCCTATATTTGTTGTGATGGTTATTGTTGTCTTTCCTTAATTTGTAAGATCTTTGTCTTCCTTTCACGATGTAATTGTTTTTTTTCTTGGTGTCGTGTTATTACTTTCCATAAATTTCCATTATTATACCTCTCTATTATTTTATTATATTACTGCCTTGTTTTTCATCAATTCCAGTAGGGTCCTGACCTGACCTCGTTACTACTCTACCGAGGTTAGGCTCGGCACTTATAGAGTACTGTTATGGTGTACACATAATACGCTTTGACATATCTTTTTGTGCAGATCCAGGTACCTCTTACCAGACCTGATATCTGTGAGCCAGTGAGTAAGTGGAGACTTCAAGGTATATTTGCCAGCGTCCGCAGATCTCGGAGTCCTCCTCTACCTTTATTATTTTATTTTTTCCTTATATTCATTAGTGTCTTATGTATAAAGATATTTAGCATTTCTCTTCGAGCTTGTTACTTATTTCTACCGAGTTTTGTGAGTTGTAATTATTTTGAATTGTGTTTTTTTATTTCAGATGTTGAGTTTGAGTTTCAGCTTAATATTCTATATAATTGTTAGGCTTACCTAGTCTTAGAGACTAGGTTCCATCAGGACACGCTAATTTTGGACTTAGGCATATGTCTGAATATTAGTTTGGAGGTACATAGGTCGTTTTGGCTTGAATTGGTGAAAGTTAGAAAGTTGAAGGTTTAGAAGGTTTGACCAAGAGTTGATTTTATTGATATCGGGTTTGGATTTTGGTTCTGAGAGTTGGAGTAGGTCTGTTGTATCATTTGGAACTTGCATGCAAAATTTGAGGTTATTCGGAGTTGATTTGATGCGGTTCGACTTTGGTTTTAGAAGTTGGAATTTCATTTGTTCATTAGGCTTGAATTTATGTGTGATTCATGATTTTGGTATTATTTGATGTGATTTGAGCCTTTGATTAAGTTTGTATTGTATTTTAGGACTTGTTGGTATATTGGGACGGGGTCCCGAGGACCTCCGGCATGAGTCGGATCAAGTTCGAATTTATTTTGGACTTAGAGGAACTGCTGAATCTGTGCATCTGGTTTCCTTATTCGCGATCACGATCGCGTAGAGTTATTTGGTGGCAGGCGGGATTTGTGCATTGTGTTCGTGAATACAAGGAAACATTCGCGAAGATTGATGCAGAAGTTAAGGTTCAGGGGTTGCGGGCGTTTATTCTTCAGGGTCGTGAGACCTGGACCGCGATCGTGTAGCTTTGAGCAGATGGTCATCGCATTCGCGACTGATTTTTCGCATTCGCGTAAGAGGTTTTGGCAGCTGGTGAGATTTGTGCTTCGCGAAAGCGAGGCATCTTCTGCGTTCGCCAAGGGTAATTGACTGGGCAGACCGTTTAAAATATCATTTTGACGGTTAGAGTTATTATATCATATTTTTAGTTCTAGAGCTCGATTTTGGGCGATTTTGGAGGGTATTTTTACGATTTGGATCGTGGTAAGTATTTTTAAATCCGTTTTATTTTTATTTCATGATTTTATTTTTATTTTTAGTATTTAATAAGTGAATTAAGGTGGAGCAACAGGGGATTTTAGTAAAAACTTCCTAAAGTGAAAACTAAGGATTTGAAGGTCGAATTGAGGTCGGAATTGGATGAAACTGGTATGGTTGAACTCATAATTTAATGAGTGTTTGGATTTTGTGAATTCAACCGAATTCCGGAGTGCAGGACCCAGGGTTGACTTTTTAATTTTTGATAAAGATCGAAACTTTATTGTTTGAAGTTATTTCCTATGGCATTATTTGTTGATATTAAGTTGTTTGTGACTAGATTCGAGTCGTTCGGAGGCTGATTCGTAGAGGAAGGGCTTTTTAGAGTGTTGATTTGTACGTCTTGAGGTAAGTAAAACATTTAAACTTGAATTTGAGGGCATTTAACCTTGAGAACTACATTATATGAAAGATATTGGGGGTGACATAGGCGCTAGGTGATAGGCGTGTTTACGTGCACCAGTGTGTTCATGGTTTGAGGGAGGCCTTTAGGCTATTAATGGCTTGTTTTGCTATCATACCTTGTTATACTTGTGTTTTCCTTACTTGTTTGATTATTTGCTATGATCATATTAGACATCATATTTAGGCGAAGTGCTATTTGTTTGAGATTTGATATTGCTATTCTTGTTGTTTCTGAGCCATATGCCCTAATTATACACATGTTTTCAGTCATTTTGCTATATTCGTGTATAATATTTCTGTCTCAGTACTTCTTATTTGATTCCTCATATGTTGTTGATGCCTCCTTTGTATAACATTGTTAAACTGAGTATTGTGAGACATGTTATCTGAGACTTAAATATTAAACGACTAAGTTTGGGCCATATAGTCGATTTAGTATTGATTTTGAGGTGACGTATAGGCCAGTCCCATATTGGGCTAAGTGTTATTGTTTTGGGGTGACGCGTGCACCATGCCCCACTATTAGGCTAAATAATT
>MU759708.1:103486-119555 GCA_026770625.1 Nicotiana glauca | reverse complement strand
TTGGGCAAAATCCCCCCCCCCCCCAAAGTCTAAGATGCCAGCAGTGGGCATATAGTAGGCATAGTGTTTTATATACGTGCTTGATGATGTGCAAACATGTCAGGCAACCGTACAATGCTAAGTATGAATATTTTGATGGATCCCCTATGATATCGTTAATTTGACATGTGTACTTGACATGTAGGCATAGAAACGTAGTTTCCTCATGCTAGTTGGTAACTAAAATACTTTATATGTGTTGGCTTGAACATAATATTATCGTGCTATCTATTTCTACTGTTTTCCCTTCATATTCCAAACTGTTACTAGTTGTTGATATTCTCATTTGACTATTGTTTCTGAGCTCGTCACTGCTTTCAACCAAAGGTTAGTATTGTTACTTATTAAGTACATGGAGTCGGTTGAACTCATACTACATTTCGTGTGCAGATCCAAGTACATCCGGTCGAGGCGATTTCCAGAATTGAATTGCTATTAGCTTTTGGGAGATTACGAAGTAGCTGCTATGTCATCTGCAGTCCTTGAAGTTCTCTTTCAGTTATTTCTATCTTTATTGTTCTATTGTTTAGATAGTTGTATTAGAGGATTTTGCTTGAATCTTGTTATGCAGTAGTGCTCGTGTACTCGTTACACTAGATTTTGGGGATGGTTGTAGGAGTATTATGTGATATTTTTCCGTTGTTGAGTTATTGAACAATGTTTATTCGATTTTATTGTTATTATGTGACGATTAGTTTACCTAGTAGATTGGGTTAGGTGCCATCAAGAATAATGAATTGGGTCGTGACATTACAATTAATCTTTTTAAGTCTTTTAATTGTTACCGTTGAACTTTCACTTTTGATGAGCTATGTAACACTATTCTTGAAAGCAGTAGACATGGTATTCTATTGAACACAAAGTTCTACTCTCAGAGAGAGTATTACATTTTAGACTAAAAGCACGCATATTTAATTTATACACTTAAAGGTAACTTTAGCAAATTGACAAAGCTAATAAACACAAACATAAATCTGAGATTCAAAAGTTTACTTTATTCGTGATCATCGTCCAAGGATAAATGTTAAGTGTAAATAATTAACCAAATCAACTCAAGCCAAGTCACCAAATAAAAATATTTCAAAAAGTATTTTTATTTTTCAATTAAACAGCTAGTATATATACACAAAAATCTATACACTACAATGGTAAATCAGACATTATTCTAGATATATATTAAAACCAATAAAATATTTCACTTGGCTATGAAGTCAATTTTTACATATTTCCAAGTAAATCAAGAAAATATTTATCTATACCTAATTTAACTTAGAAAATAGAATATGTATTTTTCATAAATATATAGGGAGAGTGAGTCACATAGACATGTTTTTTGGATCATATATAACTTTTTGTATTTTTTATTTTTCAAAAATTCCACAAAAAATAATTATTACGGAATTAATAATTTCATAATGGTATTATATACGGAAAAAATATTTTCCAGTGTGTCTAAAAATATAAATAAAAAATGTAAAACATCAAAAATTTAATTTCTAGCAAAACCACGAAAACGTCATTGAAAATAAAGTCCAGGGTGGAACACTCGCCCAAACACTCTCACAGGTGAGAGTGAGCTTCGTCCAGGCTGGACAATCAGTCTTCTTCCCCAATTCAGGCGCGACCCAGATTTTGCAAACAGGTTTACCGTGACTCGAATCAAATTTTCTCTACTTTTTGGCTATTTTGATCCAAATAAAACACAAATTTTTACCATTAACGTATTTTAGAATTGATTTTAAGCACCTATTGCTCAAGAAATCATCAAATATAACCAAAGTACGTCAAAATAGTAGAGTTTTTGGTTAAAATACTGATTAAAGTAATAATTTTAGCTGAAGTAATTGCGGTGATACTGAAAATCGCAAGTCATTTTGATTAATTAATTTTCTTTGTTCCGGTCTTTATTTATTTTCCTATTCAAGTCTTTTTTAATCGAGTCCTTCTCATTGATTTTCTTTATCCGTGTCGTTTAAGAATTGATTAATAGGGAGTAGTTCCAAAGGGTTCTTTTTATATTCAGTCAAATAAAACGAGTGTTACCTCACCTTCGTGATCTTAATTATTTCATCGGTGGCCAAAAAATAGAGAAGAAGTATAAATCATAGTAGTTGGTTAGGTAAGCATTGCATTGAGTTCCGTCCAAATTATTATCATTTTTTTATATGCGCGTCTTGTATCATTTATAAAAAAGAAAGAAGAAAAAAGAAAAAAGAAAAAAAGTGAATATATATGAAATAGATTAATGCACCACACTATTTGAGTTAATTTATACTACTAGTATTTAAGCTTTTGTTTGTGCAAAAAATTTGAATTTTTGCCAGAGAATTTCCAAAAGAGTAATTTTTTTCTCAAGAACTTTGCAAAAAAGATAATTATAAGTGTTTTAAGTAAATTCCTTTTCCATTCACAAAAGTCACAATTCTTAAGGAGACTACTACTACTACAACAACAACAAACTCAGTATAATCTCATAGGTGAGGTTTAGGGAGGGTAGTGTTTACGCAGACCTTACCCTCGGCTCAAGAAAAAATGGCAAAGAAGAAAAGAGAAGCTTAATGTGATGAACCGAAAGGACATCACTTGTTTTAACAATAAAATTTTACGTTTTGAGATCTTAAAAATCTTTTTCAGTATCACCTCGATTTGCGTGTGCATTCCAGGCGCATAGCCGGAAAGCCATTATGTGAAAATCTATAAAAAAAACGATAAGTTTTGACTATAAAATGAATTAATTTGACTTCGGTCAATATTTTGGGTAAACAGATCCGAACCCGTGACTTGACGGTCCTGGAGGGTCCGTAAGAAAATATGGGACTTGGACACATGCCCGGAATCGAATTCTGACATACCAAGCCCGAGAAATGAATTTTTAAAGAAAATTATTTTTTGAAATTAATTATGAGATTTGGAAATGAATTGTGATTAGAACTTGATGGTATCAGACCCGTATTTTAGTTCCGGCACCCGGTACAGGTTTTATATGTGATTTAAGATAGTTCTGTGAAATTTGATAAGAAACGGACTTGAAACGACGTAAATCGGATCATTTTTAAGAAAATTGGAAATTTGAAGTTCTTAAGAAAATTTCATGATTTGATGCTAAATTCATAGTTGTTGATATTATTTTAGCGATTTGAATGCACGAACGAGTCCGTACGATATTTTTAGGTTGGTATGCATGTTTGGTTTGGAGCCCCAAGGGCTCGGATGAGTTTTGGATAAGCCACGAGGTGTATTTTGGACTTTAGAAAATTGCAGGTTTTCAGCTGTTGCATTGCAGGCCTTCAACCTTCGCATTTGCGAAGCCTAGCTCACATGTTTTGGTTTTGGTTCTACGACACCGATGTTGGTTTTGCCCACAGGTTCATGGCTTTATATGGTCTATTGTGATGCATCTCGTATTGGACTTGGTGCAGTGTTGATACAGGATGGCAAGGTCATTGCATATACTTCGCGGTAGTTGAAGATTCATGAGAAGAACTATCCAGTTCATGATTTGGAGTTGGCAGCCATTGTTCACGCGTTGAAGATTTGGAGGCATTATCTGTGTGGCGTGGCATGTGAGGTGTTCACAGATCACAAGAGTCTATAGTATTTGTTCAAGCAAAATGAGTTAAATTTGAGGTAGAGAAGGTGGTTGGAGTTGTTGAAAGACTATGATATCACCATCTTATATCATCTGGGAAAGGCCAATGTGGTGGCCGATGCTTTGAGTAGGAAGTCATCCAGTATGGGCAACCTTGCTTATATTTCGGTCGGTGAGAGACTACTTGCTTTGGATGTTCAGGCTTGGCCAATCAGTTCGTGAGGTTGGATGTTTTTGAGCCCAGTCGTGTGTTAGTTTGCACAATCGCTCGTTCTTCCTTATTGGAGCGTATCCGAGATCGACAGTATAATGTTCCTTATTTGTGTATCATCAAAGACACGTGTAGCGTGGAGGTGCCAAGCAAGTTACCTAGGGTGATGATGGAGTTCTGAGATTGCAGGGTCGAGTTTGTGTGCCTAATGTGGATGGGCTTCGAGAGGTGATTTTAGAGGAGGCCCATAATTCCCGGTACTCTATTTATCCGTACGCCGCGAAGATGTATCAGGATTTGAGGCCGCATTATTGGTGGCGGAGCATGAAGAACGACATCATTGCATATGTGGCTCGGTGTTTGAATTGTCAGTAGGTTAAGTACGAGCATCAGAGGCCCGGTAGTTTATTTCAGTAGATTGAGATTCCTGAGTGGAAGTGGGAGCATATCACTATGGACTTTGTTGTTGGACTCCCACGGACTCAGAGGAAGTTCGATGCAGTGTGGGTTATTGCTGATAGGCTAACCAAGTCGGCGCATTTCATTCCTATCGCAGACTCCTATTCTTCCGAGAGTTTAGCTGAGATCTATATTTGGGAGATTGTTTGCCTTCATAGTGTGCCGTGTCTATCATTTCAGACTGAGGTACGCAGTTTACCTTACATTTCTAGAGAGCAGTTCAACAAGAGTTGGGCACACGGGTTGAGTTGAGCACAACGTTTCATCGTCAGACAGACGGGCAGTCCAAGCGGACCATTCAGATTTTGAAGGATATGCTCCGAGCTTGTGTCATTGACTTTGGAGGCTCGTGGGATCAATTGTTGCCTTTAGCAGAGTTTGCCTACAACAACTACAGTCGAGTATTCAGATGGCTCCGTATGAGGCTTTTTATGGTAGGCATTGTCGGTCGCCGGTTGGATGGTTTGAGCCGGGAGAGGCTCGGTTGTTGGGTACGGATCTGGTTCAGGATGCCTTGGACAAGGTTAGGATCATCCAGGATAGGCTTCGTACAGCTCAGTCCAAAAGAGTTATGCCGACTGCAAGGTTCATGATTTGGCATTCATGGTCGGTGAGCGGGTATTGCTTCGAGTGTCGCCTATAAAGGGCGTGATGAGGTTTGGGAAGAAGGGAAAGCTTAGCCCTAGGTTCATGGACCGTTTGAGATTCTTGATCGAGTGGGAGAAGTGGCTTATATACTTGCGTTGCCACTGATCTTATTACCCGAGCATCCAGTGTTTCTTGTGTCCATGCTTCGGAAGTATCACAACAATCCATTCCACGTGTTAGATTCCAGCACTGTCCAGTTGGACAAGGACTTGTCTTATGAGGAGGAGCCGGTAGCTATTCTAGACCGACAGGTTTATCAGTTGAGATCGAAGAGTTTTCCTTCTGTTCGTGTTTAGTGGAGAGGTTAGCCTGATGAGGCATCAACCTAGGAGTCCGAGTCCGATATACGGAGCCGTTATCCCCATCTTTTCCCCGACTAAGGTACTTCCTTCTTCTGTCCGTTCCAGGACAAACGATTGTTTTAGAGGCAGAGAATGTGAAAAGTAAAATTCTGCATTCCCAGGCCTTAAAAACTTCTTTCAGCATCACCTCGATTTGTGTGCACAGTCCAGACGTATAGCCGGAAAGCCATTATGTGAAAATCTATGAAAAATGATAAATTTTGACTATAAAATGAATTAATTTGACTTCGGTCAATATTTTGGGTAAATGGATCCGATCCCGGATTTGACGGTCCTGGAGGGTCCGTAGAAAAATATGGGACTTGGACGTATGTCCGGAATCGAATTCCGAGGTCCCAAGCCCGAGAAAGGAATTTTTAAAGAAAATTATTTTCTGAAATTAATTATGAGATTTGAAAATGAATTGTGATTAGAACTTGATGGTATCGGGCCCGTATTTTGGTTCCGGCCCCCTGTACAGGTCTTATTTGTGATTTAAGATAGTTCTGTGGAATTTAGTAAGAAACAGACTTGAAACGACGTAAATCGGATCATTTTTAAGAAAATTGGAAATTTGAAGTTCTTAAGAAAATTTCATGATTCTGATGCTAAATTCATAGTTGTTGATGTTATTTTAGTGATTTGAATGCACGAGTGAGTCCGTATGATGTTATTAGGTTGGTGTGCATGTTTGGTTTGGAGCCCCAAGGGCTCGGGTGAGTTTTGGATAGGCCACGGGGTATATTTTGGACTTAGAAAATTGCACATTTTCAGCCGTTGCATTGCAGGCCTGCATGCGAAGCCTGGCTCGCAAATGCGAGAGGCCTATCACAAATGTGAAAGAGGCTAGGCCAGCCTATACTCGCAATTGCGAGGGTTCTATCGCAAATGTGATCCCCTCCCTTCCTAGCTAGTGGTCGCAAATGCGACCCTATCTTTGCATTTCCCAGCTCGCAAATGCGAGCCCTATTTTGCAATTCCCAATATAGCAGAGGTCGGGATTCGCAATTGCGAACCCATGTTCACATTTTCCATACCTGCGACCTGCAACTTTTATACTTAGCCGAAGATCAACCATTTTTCATAACTTTTCAAAATTCAAACTTCCTGAGGCGATTTTTCAAGAACAACTCTTCTTCCAAATCGATTATAAGTTAATTTTACCTCATTTCCTTCAATCATTAACATCTTTTAACATGATTTAAACTCAAAATCAATGATGTTCATGAGGGAAATTGAGTATTTTGGATAGAACCTAGGTTTTACAAAAATTGGGGATTTGGACCTCGATTTGAGGTTCGATTTAAAAACAAAATATATATTTGGGTTCGTGGGAGAATAGGTAATCAGGTTTTGGTTTGAACCTCGGATTTTGACCATGTGAGCCTGGGGGCGATTTTTGACTTTTTGGGTAATACTTTGGAAAACTCATTTTCATGCATTGGGGTTGATTCATTTAGCGTTTTTTGATGTAATTAAGTAACTTGTGACTAGATACGAGCGAATTGGTGTGGAATCAAGGGATAAAGTGATAATTGAGACGTGAATTGTGTTCGTGGCATCGAGGTAAGTGTTTGGTCTAACCTTAGCTTGAGGAATTAAGAGTCGAGTCCTATTTGCTATGTGGTAATTGTTGAGTACGATGTATAGACATGGTGACGAGTATCTCTACGTTGGAGTCTAGCATGCCCGTGAGTCTTATATAGTGATTATCATCACTTTGTTGTATCTTTCATGACTTGGTGATGGTTTCTATTTGTTGTGTAAAATTTGTGAAAGGAATTGTGACCTATGAACATTGAGGAGCGTTGACTCAAGTTGTATAACGAATTGTGAAAGTATAAGTAGTAATTGAACCATTGGAGCATTGGCTCAAGTTGTAAAGCAAAAGTGAAAAAGAAAAAAGAATCACTATATTGTTCCCTTGTCGGGATTCTTGTTGTAATTTCATTAAATTCCTCGCCCTATTGTTTGTGATTGTTTGTGTGAGGAGGAGATTTAAAGCACGAAGGGTGATGCCGTGTATCATTTTGTGAGGAAAGAGTGTAAAGCATGAAGGGTGATGCAGTGTATGCTTTGTGAGGAAAGAGTGTAAAATATGAAGGGTGATGCCGTGCCGCACGATGTACCGTTTCGTGCCGATTATATTGATTATATGGTGAGGAAGGTGAGTAAAATCACGAAGGGTGATGTCGTGCATATTTTTATTATACGATTGTTTTGGTGAGGACGAGAGTAAAAGCACAAAGTGTGATGCCGTGCATTTATTGATTTCTAATTCTTTGTTGATATCCGAGTTATATTGTTTCTTTTGTTTACTTGTTATTTTTTTCTATTCGGAATTGATATCTCCCCCGCAGCATGCTACCTCTACCATATTTGACTGTTTATTGCTATTCTTCTTTTTCACTGTATATAGTTAAATTGCACATGTTATTTGGTAGTCTGGTCCTAGCCTCGTCACTACTTCGCCGAGGTTAGGCTAGACACTTACCGGCACATGAGGTCGGTTGTGCTGATACTAACTCTACACTATGTGCAGATCCCGGAGCAGCTCTTGGGCCGTAATTTGGAGGCTACCTTCAGTCCACGCGGAGATCCAAGGTAGACCTGCAGCCGTTCGCAGGCCCTAGCGTCTCCTTTATCCTTTATTTCCTGTTTCATCTCTTTGCTTCAGAAACAGTGTGTATTTTATTTTTAGACCTTGTAATTAGCAGTCTTAGACCGTCTGTGGTATTGTGACACCAGTTCTGAGTGATTAAGGCTTTAACTGTTGTAATAGACACATGTTTAGATATTTTGTTGCTTTCTTCCGCTTACTTTAAATTTCCGCTGTTTACACGTTATTGCTTACGATTGTTAAAAGGTAATAAATGGATAATGAAGTAAATAGTTTGAAGGATTGGCTTGCCTAGCTCACATTAGTAGGCGCCATCATGACTTCCGAGGATGGGAAATCTGGGTCGTGACACTTAAGAAGACTATAGCATCTAAACAATATTTTGGCTCTCTTTACATTGGATATCTACTTGTTGTATTGCACAAGTGGTGAGCAAGTTGGATTTATAGTATTACTAATCTTTGGGCACGATAAAAATGTAGAAAATAGTGTAGTCACCTAAATATGATAGACTGCGGATCCTATTTAGCTAACTAAATGAAGGAGAGAAACTCTACCCCTGGAATTCCTCAATGATCTTAGTTGATTTGTTCAAGTTAAATTTGATTTATAATTTATATATTATTAAAAGGAGAAGAAAAAGGCATCATATTAAGCAAAGTGGCAAAACCACAATTAGCTAAGTGGTACTCCTTTAGGACAAAGCTCCAACATTTTTGGAGTTTGAAATATATGTATATATATATATATAATAACAAAATAGAGAAAAACCTAATTTAATCCTCTAAATCACGTACCATCTTCCCGTCCCCCCATTTCGCTTACACGTCCACACAACCACATGTATACATGCAACTGAAATATAGGACATTACACGGTAAAAAATGAGGGTGATCAAATATTAAATAACTATCATCTTTATAAACACATTTACAATAACCTCGAATTTTTACCAATAGTATTCTCTCTCTATCTATATATACAAAATCTTCAACATATAATAAAAGAAGAAAAAAACCCACCATATTAAGCTAACTGGCATAACCATAAGATGACAAATCTAAATTTTTAGGACAAAGCTCCACTTCAAATTTATTTGGTAAAATTAAGTAAATAAATAATATTAAAAATATTATTGAAAAGAGAAATCATACCACAAACCAGATCATGTAACTAAAATCTTAATATATTAAGCCAAAAACCAAAATACAATAATGAAACTTTTTGAAGAAATAACGAAGAATTAATTTAAATACAAATTGTTTATCGTGAAAATAGTAACAACAATTAAGTTTATTAAGGGGATTCTAAAAATACGTGATCTATTCCCGAGCTACTTGTTATAGCATTTGATGTTAAGAACGTGTAGTATAATAATGAAATGCGAGCTAAAACGAGACAGTAATCAAACCGAAGGGGGCCTATTGCCCGGATGCAAGCCGGTCGACGGGGACCTCGGGGCCAAGGTTCGAGTCTATCTTGAGCTATCGAGGGCAGTCGAAAATAGGATAACAGGAAGAGATATGATCAAGCAAGGCTCTATGTTACCAATATTGAGCAATGTAGTGAAGAATAAATAAGAGAATGATAAATGCTAAAGCAGCCACCGACCAATGAGAATGAACAACTTCAGAAGAAAAGAAAGAGAGAGAGAGAGAGATATTATTGCTTTAGTAGAGAAATGAAACAACATCAACCCCATACAAGGTAGGGTGAGTCTCCTTTATATAGGAGGAGAAACTCGGCTACAAGTATGTAGATATTAATTACAAAGTACGGAGATGGGATGGCTTGATATGATGCCTCAGCATAGGCTCTGGATAGGCCGGGTCCATCAGATATAGCCATGTGCCTTGGGGGACTTCCCCCTCTGTCCTGGCTTCGGTCTTTGTTTCCTCCAAGTTAGGCTTCGACGAGCCCCGAGTTCGGGAACTCGATCGCGGCCTCCCGTCCTCAGGGTGAAGAGGCATACTTCTGAAATGTCTCGATAGCGAGAAATCAAGTCTTCTAATTTCGCCACGTACAGATAGTCTCCGCATTTACCATAATGAAGAGATGAGAAATGATTCTGACACTTAACTCCTCGAGCTTCTTTCAGCGATGACATATCTATGATGCGACTCCTTTTTTGAGCTTCGTGGTGATTGGATATCCGTGGGCTCATGCTTTTCAACTTCATTCATTGCACTCCTAATTCTCGTTTTTCAAGGTGAAGGTAGCGCTGTCAGTTTGATTTTTTGTGGATGCATTAACTACGCCCGTCGGTCAGCCTTCCAAAGCCTAGATGACCGTGTCGTAATATCCTATAAATATGGTGCCTTGGCTTTGATTTTCCCATCCCAGTGCTTCTGTTGGCTCGCTTACCTTTCCCTTCTTATCATCTTCTTTCACCCCTGAACATCATGTTTGGGGCTCATGACCTTAAGGCCATTTGGAAGAGTTTCCTTAGACCGTGTTGTGGCCTTCTACTGGGGCTTTCCTTCATTGATCATAAGCGTGATGTCTCGCTATATCTATGGTTGTCGGTATGCTGGACCTTGCTGCTACTGCTGGGCCGAGGTGATGATGGAAATGGGGGCCGATTTTCCCCTTATGTAGATAGTTGTTCGGATTATGCATCGCTGCTCACTATCCTACTCGGGCCTGGCGTGGCACTTCATCCCTAGGGTTTTTTCTTTCCCAAGGTATAAAGTGGCACTACCGGCTGCTGAAGCTGGGGCCCGCCGAATCTTCAACCTTTGGCTTCGGCAGGCCATGTCTCTTTTCTATGCCTCCTCTGCATCTCCTTCTTTTCCTCTTATTCATGTTCTCCGGCGGGGAAATTTATCGCAAATGCGATGCCCGCCTATGAGCTCAGTCTTCGTAAATGCGAACGACTGTCCGCAAATGCGGTAGTGAGCCTTCGCAAATGTGACCTATTTTCCGCAAATGCGAACTTCCCAGTATCCTTCAGAGTTCGCAAATGCAAACTCGACTTCGCAATTCCCATATTTCGTCGGGGTTCGTATTTCCCACATCTGCAACCTGCAATTTTCATACTTGGACGATTTTAAGCCTCACTTTTCATATTTCTCAAACCCAAACACCCATTGGCGATTTTTCAAGAACTCTTCCTTCTCTAATTCAATTGTAAGTTGATTTTCACTTAATTTCTTCAATCGTTAACATCATTTATCATATTTTCATCTTAAAATCAAGGTTTTTCATGGATGAAAATGGGGATTTTGGATAGAACCTAGGTTTTCTTAAAATTGGGGATTTGAACCTCAATTTGAGGTCTGATTTCAAAACAAATCATAGATATGAACTCGCCGGAAAATGGGTAACCGAGTTTTGATTCGAACCTCGGGTTTTGACCACGTGGGCCCGAGGGCGTTTTGGGAATTCTTGAGTAAAACTTTGGGAAATTCATTTTCATGCATTCAAGTTGATTCAATTAGCATTTGTTGATACATTCAAGTAATTTGTGACTAGATTCAAGCGGTTTTGTGGTGAATTCGAGGGGTAAAGCTATACTATAGGCTTGAGTGGATTTTTGGAGCATTTGAGGTAATTGTTTGATCTAACTTTGACTTAAGGGAATATGATTAGAGTGTTATTAATTGCTAATTGCTAAATGATCGAGTACGGTGTATAGGCATGGTGACGAGTATCGATACACCGGTGTCTAGCATGACCGTGGATTTTTGTTTGTACTTATTCTGATATCGTTGAGACTCTTCCATGCTAATTGATGAATTCTACATAATGTGAATAGTATGAGGATTAATTATGAATTGTGAATTCTTTGGAGCATTGTCTCGAACGATAAAAATACTATTGAGTAAGAAATGAAAGAAATAGGAAGAGATATGATTAATCCCTTTCTGGGATGGTTTGAGTATATTGATTATCTCCCTTGCCGGGATGTGAAAGTTATTGTTGTTGTTCCCTTGCCGGGATTTAGCTGTTTAATTGTGTTTTCCCTTGCCGGGACATTTCTTATTATTTGTTTATTTCCTCGCCCGTTTGGTTGTGATTGTTGTTTGTGTGAGGAAGCGTGATAATGCACGAAGGGTCATTCTGTGTCATATTTGATTATATTTGCACGAAGGGTCATTTCGTGCCATGTTTTGATTAATTATGCACCAAAGGGACATTCTGTGCTCCGATTTGATGGTAATTGCACGAAAGATCATTTTGTGCCATGAAATGAGAGTTATGTAAGGGAAAACACGAAGGGTAATGCCGTGCATTTTATTTGATTGCTTTGGGTAAGAATGAGAGTAAAAGCACGAAGGTTGATGCCGTGCAACTGTTGATTTTCCTACTTTTGTTAATTATTGTTGTGACTTATTTCTTACTTAAGTTGATGACTTTTACATCCAGATTGTACTCCCTGATAGCATGCTTCCCTCCCCTTTTAACTGTTTAGTTTCGGTATTCTTTTCTGTTATTACATACATATATATATATATATATATATTGAACTGCACAGGTTGATTTGGTAGTCATGTCTAGCCTCGTCACTACTTCGTCGGGGTTGGGCCAGACACTTACCAGCACATGGGGTCGATTGTGCTGATGCTACACTTCTGTGCTTTTTGCACAGATCACGATATCGGAGCAGATTTTGGACCACATCAGTAGTATACTGATCGGGAGCTGACTTCAGTCCAGGGACTTATGAGGTAGCCTAGCTGACATTCGTAGGCCGAAGTCCCTTTCCATATTTTCAGTTTATTTTCATTTTACCGAGACAGACATTATGTATTTTCTATTCAGCCTTGTTTGTAGCACTCTTTAGTGGTTCGTGAGATAGTGACTCCAGTCTTGGGTAGAGAAATATTAACTTCCGCATTTTGGGTTTCCAGTTATTTATGTTATAAAATACTTCCGCTTTTATTTAACGGTTTATTATTGTTATTACTGTTGTGTTGTTATCCGAAAATGTTTTAAATTTTTGGTTTGCCTAGCTCCGACAGTAGGCGCCATCACGACTCCCGATGGTGAGAAATCCGGGTCGTGACACCCCATCTAAAATAAAACACTTCAGAATCATGCAGTTCTCACTCTTTTGTGGAGATCTCAATCCTACTCATGATGATATCAAGATATTGTTTCAAAAGAGGACCCATATGATCTTTATCATTTTTATGAACAAAAATTATTTAAAATAGAAAAGAGAAAATCCATGTTCATTTGGGTCTCCAGCTTCTATTATATTGGTAGCAAATTACGTATTGTTTATTCACTTACCTTTAAATTTGATTTTCTTCTTTTACAAACAAAATGAACGCAAAAATTGGAGATGAAACATAATTTTTTTGCGATATCGAAAAGGCAAATCTTAGGACTGAAAACTGTATGAAGGCAAGTATGAAGGGGGAAGAAGAAGAGTATATGAAGGAGGGAGGGATTAACGAAGAAGAGCAATAAGGAGGAAATAAGGGAGGGTAACTGGGTTGGGGTAAAAAGAGTATATTGAAGGGGAGGGGGAATTTTTAATAATAAAGTAATACTTTTTTTTTAAATTTTCTTTTATTTAATCATTTTTTAAAAATCAAATTCATTGTTTACTCTCGCTTTATACGCGTGCATTTTACATATTTCGTCCAACTCAGTAGATTTAATGTCATATAAGCTTGGTCAATGATTAGAACCATTTAAAATACTAGTTTTGATGGAGTTGAGGTGTTTGGATAAAACTTTATGAAGTATGGGAATTGAAATATCAAATCGGAACGGGTATCTCCTAGGCTATTCTGCCTAATAGTTAGTGTAATTTTAGATTTAGTCACTAAAGCTCATTTAAGGTATATTTAGTCGCCTTCTTAGATATCTACCATAACACCTATTTAAATTTCTTGTGATTCGACCTTGGTTATTATTGCAACGTCCGTTTTACTTCTCCGTGCATGAGTGGTTTACTTAAATATAAATTTGCGCAAGAGTTATATATAATTCAAAACTTAATTAAACATCATACTTCGAAATGAAAAACTTGACCAGTAAGCTATTGCACCATGGACAACTGCCCTCTTCCTCTAGTGTGGGGCTACAGTATTTTATTTATTTCTAAATAAAAGCAACAAGTCATGCGAAAAGTAAAATGTAAATTTCTACATAAAGAACTTGAAGACGATAAAAAAGAAGACAATGATAAAAGGAATGACGGAATAGAAATTGTCGGACCTTGATGCCGGAGGATCACCTGCCGAACGTGTTGGTGTCACCTCATAATTTGAATATGAATTATAATTGCTAAATGATGGAGGCGGGATTGGTGGATCCTGACGAATTTGGTTTGGTGATCGATTCTTATAGTTATTTCTTCGTTTATTATTTCGATTTGATGCAACGCGTTCTGTAGATGGTTTATTGCTCCTAGGCAAACGCGGAGGATCGTTCAATATCTTTCCTTCTTTTTGGATAAATACAGATGGACAGTTCTCCTTCCTGTTTTGATGTCGCAAATTGCCTACCACAGCCATAATTGACTGTTGTGTTGTTGAATATTCGGAATCCATCTTTCAGATCTCTGCGATTATTTCCTTTTCCGATTTTCCAATCCCTGTTAAAACAAATACAGCTTCTAAATCATCAAAATACAACAATAACTCAGTTATTGGGGTCTGGGAAGAGTAATATGTATCAAGACTTTAGCCCTATCCCGAGGGATAAAGAGATTGTTTTCGATAGACCCTCTAAATCATCAAAATAAAGTGCTGATATTACGTAAAAAGTTTTATTGTCAAAATTGCAAAGCATTGGTGGTCTAAAGTCTTGGAGCGCAAGAAGTTTATATGATTGCCATTTTGGCTCAAATCTTGAAAACACAATCATAACTGAAAATACCTAAAGGGAAATATCTGTAGAGAGAACAAAAGTAGTAACAGTAATAGTAGTAGTACTGTGTTTACAAACACAAAATCTTTTGCTTTTTCACTACAAGCTTTGTTTAATAGTAAGAACGAAGCTTTTAGGAAAAAGAAATCTAGCTTGCTTTTACAGCAAAAAAAAAAAAAATAGCAGAAAAATTTCAGGACCGAAAGAGGAAAATAGGAAAAACTAAAACCAAACTAATTACCTTCTTAGTATGAGTAGACAAAATTACACACGGAAAGGACTTGAGGCTTGTCATTTATATTGTCAGATCTGGCTTTACGAAACAAGGAAAGAGTTGACCGAAAACAAAAGGGGAAAAAGGTCGAGACACGGAATAAGGAGTGCGAAAAATTTCTGCCATCCTTGTTTGAAGTCCGAGTTATTCCCTTTAAAAAAACATTTGGTCCTACGTTTATGGTACAAATTAGGGGTATACAAACCGAATCGAAAAATCGTACTAAATCGAAAAGTCAAACTAAACCGATTAAAAAATCTGACTAGGTTTGGTTTGGTATTGAGTAAAAAAAACCCGAATCAAACCGACATATAAATATATAATTTTTATATATACTTTTAAGACTTTATATAGAATTTTCTTTACAAAAATTCTAGAAATATTTGAGATTTTCTTATGGAATGTAATATTTAATAGAATATGAAATACTCCATTTTTACTAACCTTAAATAATGAGTTATATGATCACTTTCTTATCAAGTGTAACTGAAATGCGTCAATTTCTTTGTTTTTCCTTGTTCATATATCAAGATTTATTAAATTCTTATATTTCAAATTTGAAGTGATATTTTGATAATCTAATTACATTAAATAGAACTTATCATTAATTATGTATCATGTTGATTTTTATGTTTAATTATTAAATTCGTTTAACCTTATAATAAGGCTGTACGGTGGGCCGGGCCCGGGCCTAAAGGGCCAAACGGGCCGGGCTTAACGTGCCTGAGCTCTGGCGGTCCCGGGCTTCGTCGGCTCAACGGGTGAGACCAACCCGTGACGGGCCTAAGCCCATGTGGTCATGTGCTAAACGGGCCAGGCTCGTGGGCTTAGCGGGCCTAACGGGCTTTTTTATTTCCGGGGTTTTTTTTAATTTTTTTTTGTTTAAGGCAATTTCTTGTAAACCATATCATGACTATATAAAAATATATGTAGTATATATGTAGAAATCTAATTATTAAAGTGCTTGACGAAAAAGTAAAATAATAAAATAATAATAAAATTAAATTGTCATGCATAATAAATTAATAACAAAGTACAACATGAAGCATAAATAAGTCTA
>MU759708.1:87981-100946 GCA_026770625.1 Nicotiana glauca | reverse complement strand
CTAGTATATATATTTTCAAATATAATTTCTTGTAATGTTTTGTAATATATATATATATAGTATGTTATGTTATGTATATATATTAGTTTATATATTTTCTTGTAGTATATATTGTATATTATGTATATATATTATAGCTTATATATTTTCGCAAGTTAAAGACAAAAAAATATTGTAAAAAGATATTCAAAGGCATGTCTTATAATTTTTATTACCAAAAATAGCATATCTTTCTTAGTCTTCCTTCCCCCAATGGAACGAGCACAACAAGGTACTAATACCACCANTCCAAAAGATCAAAAGTGCCGTCTGGATTCTCCTTTTCAAGTCCCTGCGACAAATAAACTTGAAGCTCATTTAGAGGTGAAGTTTCATCATAATTATCACCTTGAGAACCCCTGAACTCTGTCCAAGATTTAAGTGATTTTAAGCCCGCATCTCTTTTAGACGATTGTGAACTAGACGAAGTAGGGGTTGGAACATTTGGCCTAGCATGATCTAAGACAAGTTGATAAGCATTATAAATGATTTCAGCATTTATTTTAATTGAGGATTTTGCATCTCCAAGTGTAGAAAATTCCTCATGTGGAAGATCTAAACTCTTATAAATATTGGAGTACCAAAAGTGAGGATCTCCTAATTTCATTGTAGAATTTAACATTGCAGCAACACCAAAAATAAGGGGGATATGAAAAAAATATTTTTTAAACTTTTCTTTCATTGCATTTATAGCAAGTTGATAAATTTCCCCACCCTCCAAAAATTCAACAAACAAATCACATAGTGCTGCAATATAAACTAAACAATTAGAAATAATAGGATAGTAGTGTCCAGAAAATGCATTACTAGCAATTTGAAAATGTTCTAAAAAATCTATTAGAATTTTAACATTTGTCCAATCTTGATTTGCAAGGATTTCATCATCATCCTCACCACCAACACGAGAATTAAACGTTGCATTTATTGGGTTCTTATATTCATATGCAACAACTAAACTTCCATACATGTAATTCCATCTAGTCGAACATGCTTTAGGAACTTTTCTTTCTCTAAGGCCATATTCATCACATTTTTTGAAATACTCTCTAAGTCTACTTCTACGGTTTGAATAAAAAAGTCAATTAAGAGCCATTCTAACCTTTTCAATTTCTAAATTTAAAATGCGCATACCATCACCAATAATTAAATGATAAATATGAAAAATACATCTCACATGGAATATATTACTAAATGCAGGATTTATTGTTGTTGTAAGTATGCTTATAGCACTAGTGTTACTAGAAGCATTATCCATAGAAATTACCATTATTTTATCTCTAATGCAAAAATATTTACAAATATCTGCAACAGTGCTAGCAATAAACTTACCTGTATGGCGTGAATTAATTATTCTATAAGCAATAATGCGTTTTTGCATTATCCACTCCTCATCTATCCAATGAGTTGTAACCGTTAGATAATCACAATCATTATTACTTCTACCAATATCAGTAGTAATAGAAATCCGATTAGTTATATGAGTAAATAAGTACTGCAAATATTGTTTATATTCATGTTTATATTTATAAATATCGCTCTTAACCGTTGCGCGAGGCCAACCTTTATAAGTAGGATTATAAACTTTTCTAATATAATGCACAAAATTAGGATTAGAAGGAAAGGTATAGGGTAAACACATAACAGTAATCATCTTTGCTAATTCTTCACAATCTTTATTTGGATCGTAATATAAAATACCTCCGGTCACAGTGTTAATTCCAGGTTGAACTAGATTTGAACCTGTACTAGGGTTAACCGTAGTATCTACACTTGTCCCCTCTTGCTGCGCTATCATTTGTAAATATTTAACTTTATCTCTAGGTTGTATTTGTATGTGCCTAACCAAACTACCCGTACCGCTACAGTCTCCAGTATATTTATGCGTCAGCAATTTCCCACAAGTTTTACACCTAGCCTTATTTTGTTCTCTTACTTGAGAAAAAAAATTCCAAACTATTGATGTGTCTAGGCGTTTAGAAGGTTGTCTATTAAAAGTAGGGGTTTCTACAGGTGGGTCGGGCGGGGCATTAGTTGGGTTATTAACAGGACTAGTATGTGTATCATCTAAATCCGGTTGGGTTTCATCTACATCCTCATTTTTCTCATTATTTTCTAAGATAGTTTCATTAGAATAAAGAACATTCATAACTTCTTCATCTAATCGTTGACCTGATGCAATATTATGGCAAAATTTACTATCCGAAAATTGAAAACAAGGGTTATCACTATCAAGAATAATAGGAGCAGCAGGACGGGTAACAGTTCTGGGTTGGGGAACCGGGGGAAGGTTAGTAGGTTGGCGACTACTTTCACCAATTTTAGCTTTTCCCTTACCACCAAACATTTTTCTCAAAGAAAATGACATAGTCTAAAACACACAAAATATATTCTTAAAAAGTAAGAGTTGGAACGAGTTTACCGAATTGTCTAACAACTTCTTGAAAATTGAAAATCGTTGAAGACTTGAATACTTCAATTCACCAACTTCACAATTTTTTACGAAATTGCAATAATAAAATAAGCAATTATAGAAGATAAATTAGATATAGATTGAGAGAGATTGATGAATTGGTTGAGTAAAAATGAAAGAATGAGGGGGTATTTATAGTTGAGAAATCGGAAAAAGTATAATTATATAAAGTTTGGGGGCCAAATGGCTAATTTTTAAAGTGGCCAACGGCTAAAATTGAAGGCCAACGGCTAGATTTTAAAAATCTAACCGTTGGTATTTTTTAAAAAACAAAATTGGCCGTTGGAGCCCATTAGGACCGGCCCAGGCCCGCCTGCCGGTCCCAGGCTTAGCGGTCCCGGGCACGTGGGCTTGCCACTTTTAACAGGCCCGTCACGGGCTTCTTGCACCATCAGGGACCGGCCCGCCAGGCCCGTTTAGCCCGCTGGCCCGGTCCGATCCCGGTCCCAGCCCGGTCCACAGTACACTCTTACCTTATAAGTATACATCAACAAAAAATTATTGTCAGAAGACTAAAAAAATAACTATCATGTATTATTAACAAAATACTACCATAAAAATATTTGAATAGATCATATGTTTGTCAAGTTTTTCAATTTTTACTAAACATATATTTACTTATAAAAAGTTTAACAAAATAAGATTGAAATAATATTCACATGACAAAAAAAAAACTCGAAAACCCGACAACCGAACCAATCCAACCCGATATAATTAGTTTGGTTTGATTTAATAATACTGAACCAAACCGGTACATGTACACCCCTAGTGCAAATAGATATCTTTATATTTTAGGAAATTTTCGGGAAGGATGAAAATCATCTATATCCCCAAACTTTATTTTAAAAATCAAACTCTCCCTTCTACTTTAACCAATTGTCATTCTTCCCTATTTCTCAGTTGACTTTTTTAAAATACCTATTTTAACTTTTATGATATCAACATTTTTTTTTGTTTTTTAATCTTTTACCTTTTTAGCATCATGGTATTTTTTCTTTTCTAATATTTATGATATGTACCTATATTACAACTAAATTTAATTTCAAATTGAAAAAAGTAAAAAATAATAACCAAGCATATAGTTTAATGACGTTGAACAATAAAAAGGATCAGCAATATATAATTATTTAATCTTATAAAAAATGTTATTAATAGCAATTAAATTTAAGGTAATAAAAAATCATATAATTATTAAAAATAAAGGCAGATTTTATAACAAACTTCTAAAAAATTATCTATTTAACACTAAAAAAATATAACTCAGAGATACATTTAGTATGCGATATATTAAATAAAAATCATAAAAGTATGATAGATTTTGTGATAAATTTTTAAAAAAGGACTATTATATATATAATTTTTAATAAATTTAAATTATAATTTATAATAAGATATAACATAATTTAAATTATAAGTAAAATCATAAAAATAGCATATACGATAAAAAGGATTGAGGATGGAATTGAAAATAACAAGGGCAACATAGACACTGTGTAGGATAAAGGGGTGTAACAATCTGACTGGTCGTTTTGAGTATCTGCACTTCGCTTGGTGTTTTGAGGGCTCGAGTATCTCCGGATGATGTATTATGACTTGTGTAAATCGTCGGAAATGGTTTTCAAGTTATCAGAATCGATTTGGAAGAATGAACTTCAAGATTTAAGCTCTAAGTTGGAAGAGTTGACCAAGTTTGACTTGTTAGTATTTGACCTCAGAATGGAGTTCCGTCAGTTTCACTAGCTCTGTTGGGTGATATTGGACTTAGAAGCGCATCTGGATTGTAATTTGAAGGTCTATAGTCTAATTAGACTTGAAATGGCGAAAGTTTGATTTTTTGGGAAGTTTGGCCTGGAGTGGACTTTTTGATATCGTAGTCGGATTCCGATTCCGAAAGTTAGAGTAGGTCTGTAATGATAAATATGTGCAAAAGTTGAGGTCAATTGGACGTGATTTAATAGGTTTCGGCATTGGTTGTATAAGTTGAAGTTTCAAAGTTCATTGATTTTGACTTGAGGTGTGATTCGTCTTTTCGAGGATGTTATGTGTGATTTGAAGCTTTGAGTAGGTTCATATTGTCATATAGAACTTGTCTGCACAATTTGGAGCCATTTGGAGTTAATTTGATATGGCTCGGACGCTTGGTTGCGATTCTATAAGTTCTTCAAGTTTAGTTTGATCTTCATGCATTTTGGCGTCCGATTCGTGGTTTTAGAGGTTATTTTGATGATTTGATCACGCGAGCGAGTTTGTGTTGTGTTTCTGAACCTGGGTGCATTGTTGGTTTGGATCCTTGGGGGTTCGGGTGAGTTTCAGATTGGTTTCAGAATGATTTTTCATAAACTTTGAGTGCTGGTACTGGTATCATCGCATTTGTGATATTTTTGTCGCAAATGCGACTATCGAAATTGTGAAGCAGCCTCGCATTTGCGAATCTAGGCTGCAAGGGAAAGGACTCGCATTTGCGAGGAATTTTGCTGCCTTTGCGAGGATTGTTGAGTTCGCATTTGCGGACTTAGTATCCATTTGCGATAAAGGTCTGAGCTGGGTTTTTTCACATTTGCAACCAACTGGTCATTTTTGCGAAAGTTCAGTGTTCGCATTTGCGATATTTTTGGTCTCATTTGCGAAGGCAACAGAGAATTTAAATCTTCGTATTTGCGATGAGTTCTTCGTATTTGCGAACCCTATGTCGCAAATGCAACATCTGCAGCCTGTTAAATGCTGAGAATTCCAGGACTTAGCTTCATTTTGATATATTTTGGACCCCAACTTCGATGAGAGGCAATTTTGTGAAGGTATTTTCATATCAAATCATTAGGTAAGTAACTCTAATTAATTCTTAACTATATTTCATGATTTTATATAAGATTTAACATTAAATTCATGAGATATCTAGGGAAAAATTTGGGGATTTTGTCAAAGTTTTGAAAAATGAATATTTGGGATTTGAGAGTCGAATAGGACTTTGATTTGAAAACAAAACATATATTTGGATTCGTGGGGCTATGGATAGTGAAGACCCACCCTTGGAACCGGGGTTTGACTTTTGTTGACGTCTTAGAAATCTAATAAAAATTACAGCTTTATTGATTGAAATTATTTTCTCTTGTATTGTGTGATGTATTCAAGTCGCCGTTGGCTAGTTTGAGCCGAGCGGAGGTTAATTTATAAAGGAAAAAGGCTAAATTAAGCATTGTGTTAGCCGAATTGAGGTAAGTATCTTGCCTAACTTTATTGAGGAAATGTTTCCTCTTATTGTCGTTTGCTACATGCGGGAGTGATACATATATGAGGTGACGAGCATATATGTATTTGCCAAGGTTAATCATGCTCGGGGGTAGATTATGTTATAATTGTGTCTTGTAGAATTATACGACCTTCTTGCCTTATGCCTCACTTGACTTCTAGATATTAAGAACATAGTATTAAATGTTAGAAATCAGAGCCTAGCCTAATATAATTTGATCAAATTTGATGGAATCCTGAGAATACATTGATGTGTCTAATTTGGTCATCTCTATGCATAATTATTAATACATTGCAACAATCGATCTTCTTGAGATACTAGATTCTATACTTATCTTGTTGATCATTTGTGATTTGTGGAAGTAGCTTGAATAATACGGTTCTTGAGGGTTTATTGAATCATTGTTGGCTTGAAAAATTGTGATTGGGATTTGTTTTGAATATTCGTTTAAACACTCTTCTTGATATTATTTATGCTTCCTGCCCTGTTTGTCATTGATACAAATGTGCTTGGTAAGAAAGAGTGTAAAGCACGAAGGGTGATGCCGTGCCATTATTTATACATTATTCTGTGAGGGAGAATATAAAGCACGAATGATGATGTCGTGTCATATCATTTAAGAGTAAAAGTATGAAAGATGATGCCGTGCCATATTATTAAGAGTAAAAGCACGAAAGGTGATGCCGTACCATGTTATGTGAGTATAAAGCACGAAAGGTGATGTTGTGCCATGTTATGAGAGTATAAAGCACAAAGGGTAATATCGTGCCATTTTATTTATACTGTTATGCTTTTATATTTTCGTGAGGTCATGGCACGATGGGTGTTTCCGTGGAGGTGAGGATGGACATGCATTATGTTGTGATATACGTTTTCCCGTGTATATGTTCATGTCTTTACCTTGAGCTGTTATTATCGCAATTACAGATCTGATGTGACTTGTTGCTATTGTTCTGTCATTTATGTCTATATCAATTGTTGTTGTGTTGCTCATATCTTCTGCTTGCTTAACTTGAAAATACCATGCCTATTTCCTGCTTTTATAAATATACTCATGTCATATTTGTTATGTTTCACTTTAGCACAAGCATTCCACCATGCTAGTCATTTATGCCTCTACTTGTTAACTTGTAAAGATCATGTCTTCCTTTCTTATTTTTTATGCTTGTACCTAGGCTTCCACCATACTAGTTAGCTGAAGTTGATATTCTGTGTTTTCCTAATTGCTATCATTACTCATATGCCTTCTGCCTAGCCTATTTCTGTTGCCCACATGTACATCCTCGTTAATTATTATTACTTGCGTATTTCCTACTTTGTAATTCCTGTTATCGGTTGATACAGTTATACGTATATTAGATGAGGATGAGATAAAAGCACGAAGGGTATTGCCGTGTAATTGACTTGATATCTGAGTACATTCTTCATACTATGAAAGTTATGAAATGACTGTTGAGTTTATTGGTTTCATTCTAAGGAAAGGATTGGTCGAGGTATTTGAATATGGCATTGTGATCTTTGCTAATACTCAGTTATTGTTTTGCATACCCGTTTCATGTATTCTTCTCTATTATATCGTGCTATAGTTCTATTGCTAATTTACGGTGCAGGTTTTATCAGAAAGTATCTTTTAACTAAAAATACTCGTCACTACTTCGATGAGGTTAGATAAAATACTTACTAGTACATGTGGCCGGTTGTACTAACACTACACTTCTGCACATTGTGTGCAGATTTTTGGAGCGGAGCTGCTGGTGATGTCGGGTGTTGACTCTGAAGATGTTCGTGCATTCCAGATATAACTGTCACTTGTCCTTGGTAGCTTATGTTTTGCTAATCTGTTATGTAAATTTCAAACAGATTGTGTAATTACGGTACCAACTTTGTAAATTTCAAGTCTTAGAAGCTCATGGATCGTACTACCAGTTCTTGGGTCAAATTTGTCAATGTTCAGATTATTCTTCTCTATTTTTCCTATAATCTCATTTGGATTGTATTTTCTGTTAGCCGACTTACCTAGTGGGTCTAGTTATGTGCCATCATGACCAGTGATTTTGTGTCGTGACAAGGGGGGGGGGTGATAATTGTTCATAGTTAAGGGGAGAGTTTGATTTGTAAAATAAAGTTAGGGAGTGTAAATAATTTTTACCCCTTTTGAACTAGTGGTGTATATATATTTTGTGTCTATAAATTATTTCTAAATATATAAAAGGAATATTTTTTTTGTACAGATTAAAAAGAAAATAGGTTCTTATAAATGGAAATGGATGAAATATTATTTTGCCTATCGTTTTCTATGTTAGGTGCTTTCTCGAGATCAAATACTATAACTATTTAACTGTCCAAATCTTCTTTTAGTATTATTTGGTTTATTCAGGTCCTCTTTTTTCTAGCGACAGCGAAACAAAAACTTAAAAATTCATGAAAATAATTGAAATAATGGTCATGTCCATCAGTTATCGTTGAATATGGCCTGCTATTCACACAAGGATCAAATTTTCATTTTCTCCAACCATGTGAATATTTTTCTTGGTTATCTCCACAATTTGGGTTCATAACTACTGGCTTAAAAATAATTTTTTATACTGAGCATTGAGATAAAGTCTGATTGCGAAGACAAAATTTCATTTAGGAAACTTCCATCTAAATATACCTAAAAGAGCAAATGTAACTACGTACGCCAGTACAAGGATTTAAAATTAATAATTAGGAGGAGGAGGAGAACAAGTGCTGAGGAATTTTGGAAGAACGAGATGTTAGATCTAGTTTTAATGATGCAAATAATATATATGTGCAAGAAATCAATTAGAGAAGAACTAGAAATCAAGAAGCTACTACAAGATCACTGAAGTCAATCTTGATGCTTAAGGAAAGAAATCAATCAGCAAATCTGGATGCCAAAGGAAAGAAATCAATCAGCAAAGATTACGGACAACTGCGATGGAAAGAATCAAGCAAGCCTAAACTTAAGCCATCAATCAAGGCCAACACATTTAAATCCGGAAGATCGAAGATTCTGTGAAGAGTTGCTGAGCGGCTAATTTCAGAAGGACCAACAATTAAGGAGTAAACCTTCATCATAAACAAGTGTTGAAGGAAGGCTATCAAGGAAGATTAACAACTAGCTATCTTATTCTTGGAAAGAATCAACCTCTTTCCAAGGATCAAATCTCTTGGGGTTGTCAAGCCTCGTCAACAAAAGATCTTCGCCAACGTATTTATACCCAGCTTCAAGCCTTAGACAAACATACTTTGATCGAACCAAAAAACCCTCTCTTTGTTCTACTGCAAAAAAATATTGTAGTTCTCTAAGATCTGCTGTGTAACAAGTCAGAGAAAAAAGGAGAGTACAATACCGGTGAGGCATTGTATTAAAAAGAGACGAATGTTGTAGGAACTGAGTTATCAAGTCATTTCCATTGTACACAGAGAAACGCATTCACTAAAGAGAACTCCCTTGCAACCTAATGGGACTGGACTAGAATTCACATTGAATCCGAACCAGTATAAAATTTTGGTGTCTTTAATTCCCGCACTTACTTTTTGTATCTTACTTTCTGCTATTATAACTGTTAGGTCATTACATCTAGTCGACTAATTGACAAACTAGCCAACTAATAAGAGATTAAGTTCAAAAATATACAATTCACCTCCCCCCTTTGTACTTTCAATTGGTATCAGAGCTAGGCTCACATTCTACTTTTGCTTAATAGCTTGTGAGAAAAGATTATGGTAAATCAAATTATCATGGGAGCTTTCTTTCAGGAAGGAACTTCACAAGTTAGACCACCATACTTCAATGGACAACATTTCTCTCATCGGAAAGTGCAGATGGAGATCTTTGCCAAGGCCTATGACGTCAATGTTTGGAGAGTCATCAAAAAGGAGAACTATCCTTTACCAGCTGCTACTCCACCACTTGCTGATCCTGAAGATATAGATTCATATACAAAAGAGCAAATGGAAGTGGTACAAGTTAACAATAAAGCGAAAAATCTGCTTCATAATGCTATAAGCGGTGAAGAATATGAGAAAATCTCAAGATGTGATACAACCAAAGAAATGTGGGACAAGCTTGAGGTCACATATGAAGGAACCAGCAAAGTAAAGAAAACACATATTAACATGTTGGTTCATGATTACGAACTATTCTCAATGAAAGATATTGAAGAGCTGTTTGCCAGGTTTAGCAAAATAATTAGCGATCTAAAGGCATTTGACAAGCCTTATACCAGTGGTGATCAGGTTAGAAAATTTTTCAGAAGCTTGCCAACCACTTGGCAGACCAAAGTAGTCACACTAGAATCCCAGGATCTAAACAAATTATCTTATGATGAACTACAACGAGAACCCATAACTTTTGAAAAGACGCATCTCAAGAAGACTAGTCAAGAAGAAAAAAAGAAAATAGTTGCATTCAAGACTTCAACTGAAATAGATGAAAACAAAATTGATGATGATCCTGAAGCTCTACAAGAAGAGATTGCTATGTTATCAAGAAACATGGATGGATGAATGAGAAGATATTGAAATACAAAGAAAGGAAGAATTCCACCAAGATTATCCATGCAATACAACAAATAGGAAAAGAATGATGGAAAGTGCTATGAGTGTGGAAGATTTGGGCACATTCAAGCCGAGTGGCCAGAACAAAAAAGGAAGATCTCCAGAGGCTTTAACAAGAACAAATTCTTCGGAAGCTAGAGTAATGAGGACAATTCAGACCACGAAGAGATAGCAAATCTTTTCTTCATGACAATTCTGGAAAATGAAATGAACAAATCCACAGGATGCTGGACAGATGAGGACACTTCAAATGAAGAAAATGAAAACTGTTTCATGGCATGGGGTGAAAAAAGTGAGGTAAGATCTTATAACTGTGAAAGATGAAATGAATTGTAGGATATTCTTGATTTAACTTTGAAAGAGTCTCAAGAAATGATGAATGAGCTTAAGAGACTAACTAAAGAGGTTAAAGACTGGAAACTCAAAGATGAAGTATGTGAAATCTAAAAAGAAGTACTTCAAGAAGAGTTTGAGGAATTGCAAATGCAACTCAATGTCATGCGCAAATCCATCAGTCATATTTCTGTTAGGTCAAACCAGACGACTTACAAGTCAACTGGAAAAGAACCAGTTAGAACTAAGCCCACTAGTACTAACACTAATGAAATACCTAAATGTGGGTCAGACGTTACATGTCACTACTGTAACAAAAGTGGGCATAAATATTCTTTTTGTTGTTTTCGTAAAGCAAACGTTTCAGGATGGGTTTGGAAACCGAAAAACAATTCTGAATTTGGTAATGATAACCCTCCAGGACCCAATCAATCTTGGGTACCTAAAAGAAAGTAATCACTTTGTTTTGCAGGAACACCACAGAATAAGCAGTAAAGGAAAATGGTATCTAGAAAGTGCGTGTTCCAGTCATATGACAGGCGACAAAACCTATTCAAAGAAGTTACAAAAATTGATGGAGGAAGTGTTAAGTTTGGGGATGACTCAAAAGATCAAATAATTGGTACTGGAACAATTCCCTTCAATAACAACTGTGACATCACTGATGTTTACCTCGTCGATGGTCTCAACCATAACCTCTTGAGCATAAGTCAACTATGAAACTCAAGATATGAGGTAAATTTCAAGAAAACATGTTGTGCTATTGAAGACGAATCAGGTAAAATAGTCTTTCCTGGAAAAAGGTATGAAAATGTTTATATCCTTGATGGTTTTGAAAAGATAGATGGTCATATTTGCTTAACTTCTATGTCTGATGATCCATGGTTATGGCATAGGAAACTTGGTCATGCTAGCATGCATTTGATATAAAAATTGTCCAAACATGAGTTAGTTATTGGCCTACCCAAACTGAATTTTTCTATAACTCATATCTGTGATGCATGTCAAATGGGTTAGTAGCTACTTCCAAACCCTTGCAATTACTTCATATGGATTTATTTGGGCACAGTAGAACTACTAGTATAGGAGGAAAGAGGTATGCTTTTGTTATTGTTGATGATTATTCATGTTTCACTTGGGTAATTTTCTTATCTCATAAGGATGAAGCATTAAGAAATTTTAAAGTTTTCTGCAAAAAGGTTGAAAGAGAAAAGGGATATTTGATCTCAACAATTCAGAGTGACCATGGAGGAGAATTTGAAAGTAGAGCATTTTAAGATTTCTATAATGATCAGGGATACACATATAATTTCTCTGCACCACGCTCACCCCAACAGAATGGGGTTGTACAAAGAAAAAACAGAACCCTCCAAGATATGTCAAGAACTATATTACTAGATCATTTACTGCCAAATTACTTTTGGGCAGAAGGTGTAAGTACATCATGTCACATTCTCAACCGATGCCTCATATGGCTTATTCTGAAGAAGACTCCATATGAATTATGGAAAAGTAAATGTCCTAATATCAGTTACTTTCATCCCTTCGGAAGTAAGTGTTTTATTCACAATAACGATAAGGATAACCTTGGAAAATTCGATCCAAGAAGTGATGAAGGTATTTTTTTGGGCTACTCATTAAATAGTAGTAGATCTTTTAGAGTCTGTAATAAATGCATTTTATGTGTGGAAGAATCAGTACATGTTATATTCGATGAAAATAATCCCTTGGCCGAGAAAGGAATTACTACAGGTGATGAAGATCAAGCTCAAGAAATTCAAGAGACAATATGCTACGATAGAGTCAACTGGTGAAATCAACAGCAGTGTACCAGATCAACCAATCGAGTCAACTGCTAATGTAGTGCGTCCAAATGAATGGAGAAGTGAGCTTGAATATCCTCAAAAATTCATTATAGGGGATCCAAATGAAGGAATGAAAACCAGGAAAGCTCTAAAAAATAAAGGAAATGTTGCATTAATCTCTCAGGTTGAACCAAAGAAGATAGAGGAAGCGCTAAAAGATTCAAGTTGTATTCAAGCTATGCAGGAAGAGTTAGACCAGTTCAGTAAGAATCAAGTGTGGAATCTGATACCCAAACTTGAAAATGTTTCTGTAATCGGAACAAAGTGGGTTTTCAGAAACAAATTGAACGAGGATGGAAATGTCGTAAGAAATAAAGCCAGACTAGTTGCTCAGGGGTACTCACTGTAAGCACGTAATTTTTGCCCTATGAGAATTACTCCCAAAAAATTCAAAATAAAATAATTTTTAGTTTGTTTGCAATTGTTGTGAATTTAGTGTCATTTT